>QMIH01000887.1:2741-18762 GCA_003987875.1 Clarias batrachus
TTGTCTTGCATCTGTTGATTTTCACCTCGTTCATGTCAGTGTGTTTCATTCGCGTTTCCGGTTGTCTTTATTCGTGTTTTGGTTTCGTTTTACTTATAAATTATATTTGTTTTGTTTGATTTCCCTGTTTCTGTTRAAATAAACATTGKTCCTTTTAAAACCTGGACCTCTGCGTTTATGCCTCGCACCCCGATTCATGACAATTATTTAGAATTTTTAACATTCCCCAGCTTTATGTGACATTTTGTTATAATAGCGTTGTAGCTTCATACATTTTCTTGTAATTATTTACACACGTGACACTTTTCTCCAAATACTGTATTACCAAAATATGACTTGTGCAATTGTTACCAAAAATGCTGTTTGATCACACTAGGTTCTGTGTAAAGCATATGATCTTTGCTTTGGAACGTTAATAGAAATTAAAAGATATCAAAAAAAAATATTGATGCTTACTTGAGTTTTCAACCTTTTAGTCAACATATGGACTTATTTCACTTAATCAATTCATCCAAGCAAAGCTATTTAAAGTCAAGTTTATTGTGTGGCCAACTACAGTGGCAAACATCTAAGTTTTATGTCTATATGAACTGGAATTTCTTTTTTTTTTTTTTTGGTCTTGTGTTCATTTGTGCTTGCCGCTCCTGTGATTGGCTAATCCAAGGAATTATTTGTTAAGAATTTGCATGATGGGTAAAGCATCCTGRTGTACAGGTTCAGCATTTCCAGCAAACATAGAGAGTGGAAACAATCAAAGCTTCGTAAAGCTACCCTTTAAACAAAAAACTATTACATTTTAATAATTAAATATCTAATTGTTAAGTTTATCATCTGTCAGAGATGAGTGCTATCCTGAATGAGGGGTATGAGATTAATGTGCGTCCGCGCGTTGACCTGATTGACTCCCTGCGTGCACTCGGTGTGGGGAATGACCTCATGTTGCCTGCCATTGCGGTGATTGGAGACCAGAGTTCAGGAAAGAGCTCGGTGCTGAAGGCCCTCTCTGGGGTCCCACTGCCACATGGGAATGGTGAGTCACCATGAATCAACTATAAAGAAATGTTGATTTTATTCCTAACTTCCTTAAATGTAAAGATGAATAGATGAAGAATGAAAGATGGGATAAGTTGTATGATAACAATGATGTTTTTCAGAACAAAAACTATATGAATATCTATAGAAAAATGGTGGGATAAGTGAATAAATGGATAAATGAATGAATGAATAGAATGGTAAAAATGGCCAATAAATATAGCATTGATGTGAGAGTTAAACCAAGCACAATCATTAAAATTCTCAAAAATAAATAAAGAAATATGGTTAAAGAGTATTTATTTATTCATTCATTTATTAATTCTTGAAAAAATAATTCATAAAAAGTGTATTATAATTATTATTGTAAAAAATAAAAATATGTTTTAAAAAAAAAAGTATTGTAAGTGCTAGAAGAAATAGCATTTAAAAAGTTCCTAATGTGCACAAGCTAAAGGTGACGAGTGTACATTGAAATTCTTGTTGTGAGGCTCAAGTAACTTCCAGCTATGTGAAATACATAAAAGTGATATAATGCACCTGAAAGGTTATAGACAAAAAATGCTAAATATATTACTATGGTTCATTTGCCTAGTAGGAAATAAGTGTAGGTCAAGGTACATGTGGAAGTCAATGTGCAACTGTAAATACTGGAATTTTGCAGGTATTGTATTTTGGTATGTCCCTGGTATAATAAATAATGGAAACTGGCTGAATTACACTTTGTTTAAAATTCTGATGGTCCACATGTTGGAACTCTTCTTTACCCTGCTGGTTCTAGATTGAATGGTGTCCGTNTTTAAAAAAAAGTATTGTAAGTGCTAGAAGAAATAGCATTTAAAAAGTTCCTAATGTGCACAAGCTAAAGGTGACGAGTGTACATTGAAATTCTTGTTGTGAGGCTCAAGTAACTTCCAGCTATGTGAAATGCATAAAAGTGGTATAATGCACCTGAAAGGTTATAGACAAAAAATGCTAAATATATTACTATGGTTCATTTGCCTAGTAGGAAATAAGTGTASGTCAAGGTACATGTGGAAGTCAATGTGCAACTGTAAATACTGGAATTTTGCAGGTATTGTATTTTGGTATGTCCCTGGTATAATAAATAATGGAAACTGGCTGAATTACACTTTGTTTAAAATTCTGATGGTCCACATGTTGGAACTCTTCTTTACCCTGCTGGTTCTAGATTGAATGGTGTCCGTTGGCAGTCTAATCAAAAGTCTGTTTACTGGATGATCGTAGTCTTTGGTGATTTTTCAGGGAGTCAAGTTTATTGTGTGTGGCTAGCTACAGGGGCAAACAGCGATGTTGTCTAGAGAAATCATTTGTTAAGGATTTGCATAATGGGTTAATGCACATAAACACAAGTTTGTGTTTCCAAGAAACACATTGAGTGAAAACAATCAAAGGGAGAGTGTATCATGCATAAATCATTTCCTTTGTTTTGTTGCTGTTGATTGGTGATGTTGTGGTTGCTGTCATCATACTTCTGTGACCTCATCACAGTAGGCTGTAGGCTTATTTATTTAGGAGCTGCACTTGGCAACAAAGACACGAGTGAACAAGAAGTACAGGAGGGTGATGAGGATGCATCACTGTAGAGTTCCACCATTTAGAGAAAGTGTAGTTGAAGAGATGTGGTCACTGATTTTCACATCTTGGGGTCTGTTTGTCAAAAAATCCAGTTGCACAGATGAATGTCTAACCCCATTTCCTTGATTTTTGCAATGTATTTGGCCAGAAGGCTGGGGTTGAAGACAGAGAAGTGGGGGATGAACATAATTTCCATGTAGATGCTTTTCTTATCCAAATGTGTGAGAGCATTGTGAATCACTAGAGCAGTAGCATCATCCACTATTTTAATGTTATGCAAATTGGAGAGGTTTCTTGGAGAAGAGAAGAGAGAAACAGATGTAAAGTATGTTGATGTGGACATCAGAGCCACAGGGTGATAGTCATTCCATGGGCTGCAGACACATTAGGGACAAATTGTGGTCTGCATGAAGCACATGGGAATCACAGACTGCTTTGGTGACAGACTAAAGGAGTTGGTGAAAACTCACTCTAGCTTCCTGGCACATGCTTTGAGCAATGGATGGGTTGACCATCATAAAAGAGAGTCTCAGATGCAGACACAAATGTGATTAGAGCACAGCTGGGGCAATTGACTGGTTGTTTCACTGCAGGGAAGACATTGTTTGACTCAGAATGAGCATAGATGGTGTTCTGCATCATATTGGGTAGTGAGGCAAATAATCCCTCATTGATAAAATGTAGGTGAATGTCACATGGTAGATTGTGACCTTCTACATTTTGTTTATGTTTTTGGGGAAATATCTTTGTGTGCATTCCAGGTTTTAACTGTGCTGTTTTTTTTATATACACGTTTTGTGTTTGACTGTGTTGGGTGATTTGGGACTTGTACTTTGACTGGAATTTGCATGTGGAGTTGAATTGACTTCCCATCTCTGAGGCGTAGTTGGACACAACTGGGATTGAGCTAATTGGCTTGGGGCACAAAGTGGAATAAGAGGAGAAGCCTGATTGTGAAGGGTGGAGAACTAAGGCGTCAGTGAGTATTGGTATTGAAGGCTCGGCACGAGCGACCGAGATTGTACAGATTGTAGAAGCTTGCTATTCAACATAAGTGAAGTGAAGACTTGGCTATAAAGACCCGTGAGAAAAGACTGGGAAGAAATGCAACAAGACAGAATGCAAGGCCAGTTCAAGTTGGAATGGCAGAGGGAAAGTTATCTGCCTGCAAATGTCAGTATCTTTCGACTGAATATAGTGCTCTGGATTTGTGTTTGTGTGTGGTCTATGGTACTTAGCCTAGGGTTATTGAGGGATTAAGAAAAACACTTTCTAGAGGTACGTCTTTGCTCATAGTAAAATTCTTTCTCATAATAAAATCACCATGCAAAGTAAAACGTCTGCTGGTAGTAAAATTGCTGAACTCGGTTGCTATGTCTCCAGCAAACTGACATTACAGAACAGACTTGACATGAACATTTATTAAACTAGATTATCGTTTGCAACGAGACGTTATTTTGATTTTTTTTATAAATTGCTGGGTTCAGGGAACAATTCTTCTTTACTGTTTGAATTAGCATGATTTAAAAAGACAACTGTAAATCTTTGAAGTTGATTACTATAATTATTATAATCCACATTTTTAGAATAGATATAGTACTTATACTTAATACAATATGTAATGTATTATTGTCAGGGATATCCCCTAGAGGGCGTCTAAGTGCCCTGAGTCTTTTGTGTTGTAGTTTGTGTTGTCATTTGCAACTCGGTCAGGTGACGTGGGCGCTCACCTGAACCGAGTTGGTTATTAATTTTATTATAAATAGTTCTGCTTTTTAACATGAGCTGCTTCTTCCTCTGCCGCCGAGCTTCTTCTTCCGCCGCCGAGCTTCCTCTTCCTCCGCCGAGGATCGCGAGCTGCTTCTTCCTCCACCGCCGCCTTCATGCGCCGCCGAGGATCGCGAGCTGCTTCTTCCTCCGCCACCTTCATATGCCGCCGAGGATAGCGAGCCGCTTCTTCCTCCGCTGCCGCCTTCATGCGCCGCCGAGGACGATGAGCCGCCTCTTCCTCCACCGCCACCGTCATGCGCCTCCAAGGACAACGAGCCGCCTCTTCATCCACCACCACCGTCATGCGCCGCAGAGGATGACGAGCCGCACTTTCGCTGCCTCCACCACCCGGCATCAGCAAGGACGGCGCTCGTTCTCTGCCCCCGCCGCCCTACTGCAACGCGGGCATCAGCCCGCCGGACAAAAAAGCCAGCCTCTGGGTGAGAGGGGTAGACATTGGACCCTGGGGGGGATGCCCTGGACCTCCTGGGGCCCCGGAGTTGCGCCCTTTGAGGGGGGTTATGTCAGGGATAACCCCTAGAGGGCGTCTAAGCGCCCTGAGTCTTTTGTGTTGTAGTTTGTTTAGTTTAACTTCATTTGCAACTCGGTCAGGTGACGTGGGCGCTCACATGAACCGAGTTGGTTATTAGTTTTATTATAAATAGTTTGGTTTCTTTGAGTTTCTTGTCTTGCATCTGTTGATTTTCACCTCGTTCATGTCAGTGTGTTTCATTCGCGTTTCCGGTTGTCTTTATTCGTGTTTTGGTTTCGTTTTACTTATAAATTATATTTGTTTTGTTTGATTTCCCTGTTTCTGTTNTTTTTTTATATACACGTTTTGTGTTTGACTGTGTTGGGTGATTTGGGACTTGTACTTTGACTGGAATTTGCATGTGGAGTTGAATTGACTTCCCATCTCTGAGGCGTAGTTGGACACAACTGGGATTGAGCTAATTGGCTTGGGGCACAAAGTGGGATAAGAGGAGAAGCCTGATTGTGAAGGGTGGAGAACTAAGGCGTCAGTGAGTATTGGTATTGAAGGCTTGGCACGAGCGACCGAGATTCTACAGATTGTAGAAGCTTGCTATTCAACATAAGTGAAGTGAAGACTTGGCTATAAAGACCTGTGAGAAAAGACTGGGAAGAAATGCATCAAGACAGAATGCAATGCCAGTTCAAGTTGGAACGGCAGAGGGAAAGTTATCTGCCTGCAAAGTATCTTTCGACTGAATATAGTGCTCTGGATTTGTGTTTGTGTGTGGTCTATGGTACTTAGCCTAGGGTTATTGAGGGTTTAAGAAAAACACTTTCTAGAAGTACGTCATTGCTCATAGTAAAATTCTTTCTCATAATAAAATCACCATGCAAAGTAAAACGTCTGCTGGTAGTAAAATTGCTGAACTGGGTTGCTATGTCTCCCGCAAACTGACATTACAGAACAGACTTAACATGAACATTTATTAAACTAGATTATCGTTTGCAACAAGACGTCATTTTGATATATTTTTTTTATAAATTGCTGGGTTCAGGGAACAATTCGTCTTTACTGTTTTAATAAGCATGATTTAAAAACACAACAATAGAGTAAATCTTTGAACTCTATTACTATAATTATTATAATCCACATTTTTAGAATAGATACAGTACTTATACTTAATACAATATGTAATGTATTATTTACATTTTGTAGCATTCCCCTGCTTTATGTGACATTTTGTTAGTGAGTAGCTTTGTAGATTCACACATTTTCTTGTAATTATTTACACACTTGACACTTTTCTCCAAATACTGTATTACCATAATATGACCTGTGCAATTGTTGCCAAAAATGCTGCACTGTAAAAAAGCGAACTTCTGAAAAGTTATCTAAATAAAGTATAAAAAGTAAACTGAACTAAGATATTTTTATTTGAGATGTTCAGAAATACAGTAATACTTAGTTTATTCAACAAATATGCTGCTTCAATGTTAAAAACTGTATAATACTAAAAATGTTTTGTAGARCTTAMRTTAAAATGTTAGTTTTGCGTTAAAGCGTGCGTTTCTTGTTGGTGCATGCGCATATGGAGCGCATATGGAGCATGCTAATTTGAAACTAGACCTGGGCGATTTAATCGTTATTTTTGATTAATTCGAATTTATGGTTTATGTCGATTTTGAAAAATTAAAATCGATTTTACAGTTTTACTTTCGTGCGGCACCGCGAGCTTCTGTAGTTTGGTGACGCCCCCTCAGTGACTCCGCGCGCGCTGATGAAACCAAAGAGCTTGCTTCCAACAGAGGCGCGGTTTCTTCAGTCGTATGGAAATTGTTCGGGTTTACATATTGAACTGAGTTAATTGAGTGGTGGCTCAGTGTGTTAAGGCTCTGAGTTACAGATCAGAAGATCGGCGGTTCGAGCGCCAGGATGATGATGTTGGGCCCTTGAGCAAGGCACTTAAACCTGTCTGCTCCAGGGGCGCCGTAAAAATGGCTGTGTAGCAGTGATCCAGCATCTGCACAGCTTAAAGTGAAAAAAACTAATGTGCTGGATGTATTCAGACTTTTTTTTTTCAGATTTTCCATACTGAAATTCTCATTCATAAAGATTAGTAGTCTCCAGTTCAAAACATTTGTCTGGAATGTCAGCCACTGTTAAAGTGAGAACAGAAATTTCAAGGAAGAAAAAAGTTGGACGTCCAGTTTCTGATGTCCTATTAGAAACTCTTCACATCTATAAATGCCTTTTTTTCCCCCACATTTTTCTCCTATAAAGAAAATGCAGATGCAAAGAGAAAAGCCCATGTTGATAGAGGATTTGATACTAATCAGTGTTTGGTCATCATATTGTGTGATTAGGAAACAGATGCTTACATATAGTAAATGCTTAAACAATAAAGCACGAAAACTCGCCCAGTGCAGCTTTCTCAACATTCATCCCATCTTGTGGCACATACAAAYATGGACAGGGGCACAACCCTGCTAAAATAAGGGCGTCTGCCAAATGCCTAGATGTAGAATTAAAAATATATAGATATATGGAAATTAGTTTAAAAATGAGTTTTATGAACTAATTTTCAAACTCATAGAACTTTCACGTCTTTTCAAAAATATTCTAGAGTTACGAAGTCTAAATTCTGTAGAACATTATTCATGTCAATGCCAGAAACTGTTCGCTACCACTCCCAAATACCAAGAGGCCCTAAAACCATGGCTGCTGAAGACTACAGCATCGTATTACATAGCCAATGTAAAAAGCAAGCCCATAGGTGATTTTGTTTTGAATATAAATGATTGTTTAAAATCGTAATGTCAAATCACATCATAATCATCATAATAACAAATAATAAAACAATTACTTCCATTATTTAAACTTTATGATGAATTTTGATCATACAGGAAATGTAAAGAGCACATTAGTGGTACCTAAATTTGTTTACATGATTAACAGTATGGATGTGACCTACTTTTACATTTACTGTCTTCTGGATTTTTATACATCTTTACTTAAAAAAAAAAAAGAAATTATACCGGTCAGACAAATGTAAGTGTGTTGTTTGCATAAAAATATACTGTATAAATGCAACTCAGTTGATTCTCATAAAATCTCATGTAAATATTTGAATGTAATTCAATTACATATTTTTAACAACAGAGAGAAATTATCTTTAATTCTCTGCTATTAACTATGCAGGTGTGGTGACAAGATGCCCACTCGAACTCAAGATGAAGAAGAGCCTAAATGAAGGATGGCATGGAAAGATTCATTACAAGGATACTGAAGAAGAAATAAACAATGTAGAAGATGTGGATAGAATAATCAGAAAAGGTAGTGTACAGCACCCAAATCACCCTCACAATCATGCTGTTTTATCAGGATGGCTCTGATTACATCTCTGGTCTATAAGTACACTATAAAGATATTAATATCACAGAAAATCACATTTCAGACACAGTATGAGCAAATATTTTTCCTTCACCCAGTCAGATTTTAGGATGATGCTTGTCCATGCATATTATTATTATTATTATTACATTGTGTAATTATTACTATTATTATTATTATTAGTAGTAGTAGTAGTAGTAGTATGTTTAAATCATGAGAAAGAAATCAAGAAAATGAGGACTTACCTAAATGGCTATGCTGAAAAGTACAAAAAAGTTTCCTTCTTTCCTAGTCTTTTGACCTGCAGAAACATTTTGTAGTACAACAAGCTGGAACAAAAATGTATATAGTTATGACTATATGTAATTACTTTAGCTAAGGTAATCCATAATGCTTTTATATGCATTTAATGCACATGATTTAACATTAACTGCTTAATTTGCATTTTACAATTTGTACGTAATATTTATTTTTATTATTATCGCATGCATGTCATTTTAGCTCAGAATGAAATAGCTGGGGCTGTGGGCCTCAGTCACGAGCTCATTAGACTGGAGATAACATCACCCGATGTTCCTGACCTCACACTCATTGATTTGCCTGGTATTGCCCGTGTGCCAATGCAAGGCCAAGCAGAGGACACTGGAGAACAGGTCAATTACTTTTACTGATCATTTAATGAATCATATTTGTTATGTGGCTTACTGAATTACATTACATTACATATTAAATATGACATTAGAAATAACATTGTAAACCTAACACAGGTAAAATATAAACTAATAAAACAAAAACAGCTGATAAAATACACATTCCTGATTTTCTTTTAGAGTAAGAGCCTGATTCGACAGTTCATCAATAATCAGGCCACCATCATCCTAGTGGTGGTGCCATGTAACGTGAACATTACCACTAGTGAAGCACTAAAGATGGCTAAGGAAGCTGATCCACGTGGCGAGAGAACCTTTGGTCTGTATTTTAATGTGTAATAAATTGCAAAACATACATTTTCTTGTTGTCTAGCTTTAACACATGAATAAGATGTCTTCTATTACCTTTTGCCGATTTAAAACAGGCATCCTAACAAAGCCTGACCTGGTGGATAGAGGCATGGAGGAGACAGTGATGTCCTTCATCAATAATGAGATCATTTCCCTCAAAAAAGGATACATGATTGTCCGGTGCCAAGGACAGCAAGATATCCAGGAAAACATCCCATTACATGAAGCTGTCATGATGGAGAAGGACTTCTTTATAAACCATCCACAATTCAAGTGCATATTTTAGCTTAGCTTCATTTTTTAAAATTCATTTATTTGGCAGGAATTTGATAATTTCTTTCCTTTGACATTTTAATTAAAAACGTGCCGCATGCAGAATTTATATTTAAATACAACAATATTAATTATATTCTAGTACAAGAGGTTATATTTGCCTTTTTGTTGTTGTTGTTAAGTGTAAAATGCAGTTGATATTTTTCACAGGACACTGTATACTGAGGGAAAAGCCACCATTCCTTACTTGGCTGAGAAACTCACGCGCAAACTTGTTCATCACATCGAGGTAAAGATAGATCCTCCGGGAAGTCTACACACTGTGTGATGAATTAACATGCTTACTTAACCCTTGTGTGGTGTTCGGTCTTTGGGACCCATTTTCATTTTCAAAAATGATACAATTAATAATTTTTTCGAACTCAGAGTCATTGGCCTTGGCTCATTTTCAATGAAGAGCATATATCAAAAAACATTTTCAATGACCACACCCTGTACTACACATTTATATTACATAAAGAATGTTCTGGTCCAATGGACCCGGGGCTAATGCGTGCGTGCATGCGTGCGTGTGTGTGAGTGAGAGCGTGGGAGTTTTGTGTTTTGGCCCTGTCATCGCGCACATGGTTGCAAACATTCTCCTGCAACATTGTGGCAAAATTCAAGCATCCACACCTGTCTGCTCTCACATTCCTACACACTTTACCCTCTGTCTTGTGGGAACCAATCTCTATTTGTTCCTATTCTATTACATTTTTCATATGCCAAATTGGGGACCGGACACAATAAATATACTGTAGCTTTGTGGTTTTTTATAACAACTTATTAAGATGGCCAAAAGATTCTCTGTTCAAACCAAAAAACACTGCAATTGAATTTGGAAGAGAGAGATGCTTTTGATGATAATGTAGAGGAAGAGGATCACAATTCTGAAAATTCATTCAAAGTCTGGCAATGACTGCATGGCTGCCAAGGTGATGAGAATGCAACCAGGGCCAACAGGGATGGTAGTTATTCATGTGCAGGACATCAAGTCTTCTTTTGAGATTTTTGTCCCAGATTCAATCCAGAAAATTATTCTGGATTTCAATAATTTAGAAGGTAAAATATTAACCAACAATCCTGTGTATATTGCTTTTAATCATGAAGTAAACATCTGTTGAGTATTTTAACATAACATTGATTGATTGTGTTGAATTAAAAACTACAAATTGCAGCGGGTCTACCAGAACCGGAACACTGGCTGAGTAACAACAATATGACAATGAAAAAATGAAAATGTGTGTTTTTTAGCAATCTCTACCACAAATAGAGGATCAAATCAAGAAAGAGTTGGCTGAAACTCAGGATGAACTGGATCGATATGGCTCAGGGCCTCCTACAGATCCAGAACAAAGGATGATGTTCTTGACTGATGTAAGTTGCACACAAAAATTAAACAACATTAACTATAAGTATACTGTAGTTCCTCAAATGAAAAATTAAATTTTACATGACATGGTACAATCATTTTCTGATAATGTTTGTAGGTTTGTTGAATAGGTGCACCTATTGTTTGATGATAACCTACATGTCTCTCTTGGAAATGGAGAATGCATCAGATCTAACGAGCTGATTAAACCTACCTAAGTAGGGTTTAGTAGTTATCTAAAAACTTTTTTTTCCATTTAACATCTTTTCAATTAAAATCACCAAAATATGTTATTTATCAAGGGGTGCCTAAACACCCTGTATATATACAGTATAACATCCTCTGTTAAGTCCTGAACTATCTATGTGATTTTATTTTTTTTTTATGTTTTGCTAAAAAAAATACTACAGTTACTACTGCCATTTATAATCCTCAATCAGCGATAAAGTTTCAATAGCTTTCCTTTACTAAAGTTATTGAAATGTATTGTATGTAGAAACACTACATATATTACACTAAGATAACGAAACACATTTATCTAAATTTCAGCAAAATATTGCGTAAAATTCTTTTTAAATTCAAATGCTACAAATAACCATTATGAGATCTATAAAACATTGATTCAAGAGTTTTTTTCTTTTAGATTTAAAAAAACATTGTTTGTTTATTAGAAAATAACAGCATTTATTCAAGATGCTATCAACCTTACAACTGGAGAGGAGCTGACAAGTATGCAGCATGTCAAAATCTTCTCAAGTCTGAGGAAACAGTTTGCTGACTGGAAGACAGATCTAGATACATCAGGCGTGAAATGTAAGTGACATGGTGTGAGGGTATATGACTGTGGCTGCATGTTAACAGCATTGCTTTAGCATTACATTTTATTATCACACATTTGTTAAATACCCATTACCCATTTAAATTAAATATGATTTTTATATTTTATATAATTTTATATAATAGAGTTTCAGAAAATTCATGTAATAATAAAATGTAAACATGTTTTTATAGTTTTTGAACTAAATTCAGTGAGGTAATAAATTGTGTTGTTTTGCTATACGGTATGAATACCCACTCTTATTTAACAAATAAATTAATATGGAGAGAGGGGAAAAAATTATCACACTGAAGTTCATGTCATTTACCTTTATCCTGAATACTTTGGTGAAAATATCTAGTTAACGAGGTCATTGATAAGGAACTACAATTGTATGAGGAAAAATACCGAGGCAGAGAACTTCCAGGCTTCCTCAACTACAAGACCTTTGAGATGATGTTAAGAACCGAGATAAAGCAGCTGGAAGAACCTGCTCTTAAAAGGATGAGGGAAATCTCAGGTATAAAGCATGGATTTATTTGAAGTAATTACTAATAATAATTATTATATTTATTTATAAAAGATAAGATAAATCTGAAAGAATCTATATTTTCTGAGAGAAATGACAGTTCTGCAGGAGCCAGGAATAGCATTGTAAAGGCAGTAGCACTTTTCCTACAGAGTGCTTCATAGTTTGATAATAGACATAGAATAAACATGAAAGCAATGATAAATAATAGCAGAATAAAAAAGTTGACAATAAAAAAGTCGATGAGTCTTCTCTCACTATGTGGTAGCATGTAGACTTAGAATAATAGTGGACCAAAGCAGTAACAGCAAAATACGTGTCATACTTCTTAGACACATGATCTTCATTTTTAAGTATTTATTGCCCGTGTTATTTACACAGCTCTACCAATCTGTCTTTAGATCTCATTATGGAGGAGTTCATTCAGCTAGCTGAAACGAACTTTTTAAAATTCCCAAATCTTTGTAAAATTGCAAAGGTAAGTCTTCATATTGTATATACCAACATTACAGACAACCGCTGCCTAAGATTGTTAGACCAAGAGCACAAAATTACAAGATGCAGTATAATAAACACACAGCTAAGACCTACAGTAATGTGCCCATCTAGCTGTCAGTGATGATCAGTGTTCAATGTGCATTGGTGAGATTGTTCTTTGTTTCTCTAGACCAAGATTATTAACATAAAAGAGAAAAAGGAGTCGGAGGCAGAATCAATGCTGAGGACTCAGTTTAAAATGGAACTGATGATCTACACCCAGGATAGCATGTACAGTGACAGCCTGAGGATGGTGAAGGAGAAGGTGGAGGAAGAAGAGAGACGAGAAGAGAGACGAGATGGTTTGTACAAACAATCAGACATTGAAGGCACCATGGAGGAACTGACACACCACCTCAAGTCCTACTACACTGTAAGTGATTATTTCCTGAAATTTTCATTGACATTACTGATTATCTTCAATTTTATATTGCTACAATGAAGCCCAAAATATTCTGGCATAATCTGGATGGATACTGCATGCTACTATAGAATCTTAATTTAAAGTAATACCTGCTTTGATTTTGGACAGATTATTAGAGTTCAAGAACAAGTTTAATCTAAATCATGTTGAAATCATATGGTTGTCTATTCAGTTAATGGTCTAGTATCAATTTATTAATACATGCATAATTACAAAAAAAAAATAAAACTAATATTTGTTTTAAAATATAAATGCAAAATCATAAATCTATCTAACACTAGAATATATTAAAATATTTATTACTGGTCATTACAGTATAAAGCTAATCTTTGTTGTTATTGATATTGATAAACATTCTTTATATTCTCCCAATTGGTCCACCATTTATACTTGTGTATCTTATTTTAGGTTTTCTGTACTAACATTGAGTTTTTGGCATTTGTATTTGTATTTGTTCCAGGGCTCCATCCATAACACTGAATTTTTTCTTTTACTAAATATGTGTTTAGATTGCAAATAGACGTCTGGCTGACCAGGTGCCACTGGTGATCAGGTACATTGTGCTTCAGGAATCAGCCGCGCAGCTGCAGAGAGAAATGATACAGCTCACATGGCACAGGGAAGTTGATTCCCTGCTGGAAGAAAGTGGTAATATCAACATCAACCGCGGCAACCTAAAAGAACGCCAGAATAATCTGAAAGAGGCTCTAAAAGAAGTGATTCAGTCTCGATTGTCAGTGCAAATCTATAATCAATAATGGGAAATTTTGATTAAAGACAAATTGCATAACTGTCAATCACAAATAAAAATAATCTTTATTTATTTATTTTATTTCAAACTTTTTTAAAATTATTTTAATTAGAAATACTTTAGTTGACATAGATAATTAGAACTAATTTTGTTTGTTTGGACATTATTCAACAAAATTGTTGGCAATTTAACCAAAGATTCTGTTATTTCATATGGTACTGTGTGTGTTGAATTTGATGTTTTTCCATTTTCTTTTCACTTGAATTAAAAAAAATATTCCTTGGTGCCAATAAATCAAGCTTTAATTGTGTTATTTTTAATCGTTTAATTCCATTGACACATGCTATAAGAATGATAAATTACATTTTCCTTTCATTATCTTTAAAGCCTTTTACATGACATGTGACACATACTGTACGTAACTGCATGCTCATTGCCTTTACGCCTATTGGTCAAAATTGGAAGCTAAAAGAAGTGGTATTAGAGGGCCTTTAGATCAAGTCAAGTCTTTTATTGTCTTGACCATATACAGTTTAGTACACAGTGAAATGAAACAACATTCCCTCAGGACAAAGATGCAGGAACTATGCGGGAACCCAGTGTTTTATACAAACTTTTTCATTTATTAGAGGAATAACAGACAAAAGTTAATCGCTAAGTTGACATGCTTAAAGTTTTTACACCAAACTGTACTATAAAAAAAAACTTTTTTCTCTTGCTGCTAACAAAATTGAATGTGGTCTGTTCATGGATTAAATGGCTAATGAACACCAGAAATGCATGTGCACCACTGTGACCTTGTGTCCCATAAAACAACAACAACAACAACAAATTGTCAATTTTGAAAAGCCAGTGAAATGAGCTTGCTTCTACCACAACTACAACATTTAAGATTTAGGTAAAAATTCATATTAACTTACCATAAAATACTGACAGCATAAAGTGGCCTCGTGCCCCTCACATCAGAAGTGCAGAATCCAGAAAGTTCATTGTGCCGTTTCTCAATTCCATGAAAGCAAAGAACAGACTTGACTTGGAAGTGCACACTTGAGGGTTTGAGGACACCGGGTACATTGCGGTATACCCGTATATCCAGAGTACTGGATGCGTCACACAGCAGCGATATATTATACCATAACTGTATTATACCAAAGATTGCCTGTTAGAAATACGCAAAATGAAATAAATCATGCAGAGACATCACAGCCAGCGGTGGTTTTCAGAAGTTCTTGAACACTAGGTGTTCTTTCTAAGTTCTTTCCAAGGTAAGGCAGCATTGGGCGGATATACATGAGTGCAGAGCACCTGGGGATTGCCTGCTTGGAGCTCAAATCTCCAAAATCATTGTGGCAATTTTTTAAATAGACACTATCTTCAGTAACCGATGGATGTTTTGAGCTGTACACACATACATTCTCGCTTAAACAACTCTTAAAACTACATTTTGCGACAAAATAACAGTAATATTTTGAACATTTTGCAGACTGCCATTTGAGAGACTAAAGAATAAAGAATAAAAAAAACAGTTTATAGGTCAAAATAACCCAATCAGGTGAACATTTTGACCCAGCATAAACAAACCAACAATGTGTTTACAGAAACAACCCAGCATTTTTAGGTTGTATATTGTACATTAACTGGCGAAAGCCTAAATTACATTTAGTAACAGGTTTGTAAGAGAGAATGTGTTTCAGTGAACGTAAGTGAAAAGTGCTGAAATGTAGGTGTGATCATGTGATTCACAGAAAATGTTAGATTACAAGCATAGTGTAACGGTTACTGCTTGCCGGACAAACGAGTGACAAGAAAGCAGAGGTGAAAGTGACACAAAAGACTTTATTGAACACAAAAACACTGGAAACAAAAGGAACAGAAACCAGGATAAACTAACTATAAAACATTACAGACAGACAGAGACAGACAGACTAGGAGACATGGAGCTAAACAACACAGAGCTATGAACTAGACACGGAACCAGGAGAACACAGAACCAGGAGAACACAGAACCAGGA
>QMIH01000887.1:18835-56540 GCA_003987875.1 Clarias batrachus
AGGAAGAACACAGAACCAGGAGAACATAGATAGCAAGAAGAACACAGAGAGCAGGAAGAACTAGACAACATACCATGACAAACAGTAACCCTACACGAACAGATGCAAGACAAGGACAAGACAAAACTGAGGAACATTTATAATGAAACTAATTAGCACCCTCAGTTCAGGTGAGCGTGACCACCTGACTGAGGTGCATTCTGGGAATTTGAGTCCAAAACAACAACAGAAAACAAAACACACAAAATGGAGTTCGTGGGCGCTTTGGCGCCCTCTGGTGGTGTCCCGTGACACATAGATATGGGGCATCTGCATTTTACAATTTGGATTACATTATTGCTATAATGTTACATGGCCGTTAAAGCAATGGCATGCATATGCTGCATAAAGATTTGGCATAGACGTCCGAGAGAAAAGTGAAAAACCTCACTTAAGTGTTGTTTGCATTGAAGGACCAGAAAGGCATGAAATTCGGCCTTGTGTAGGCTACCAAAATACTTTCTTCATTAGCATGGATGTTTAAAGGGTGGCATTTATACCTCTTTCATTCGATTGATGAATGTTCCTCTGAGCTTCAGGCCTACTTTATTGTTGTGACCATGCTTTTGTACATAATCTGATTTATCAACTCACTGGATATAACCAATAAAAATTAAAACTTTACAGTTTTACAGATTTTATCTCGTTTAACAGACAGAGTCAATCACATAGACACTAGCCAGAGGTAGCCAGTTGTGGGTATCTGTGAGCTTATGACGAGACAAGGAGGCAGATGCTATTTTCCTCCAACTGTGTCACACTTGCACATACACTAACAGTCAAAATTTTGGACACACCTAACACATCAATGGTATTTCCTTTACTTATAGATTTCATTGTAAGAGATGTTACTCAACCGGAATTGGACTTCAACCGTTGCAGCACACGGCGGCGACATTAGGGTTTAGCGTTTGCCAGCTTTATGCCGCTTACTGGTGCTATAACCATAGACTGAGGCCTCGGGTCTTAGTTCAATCTCTCAAGCATTAACATTGACAGCTGTACATGATACTGTAGCATATAAATTCAAGCCAAACATTGTAATTAAATGAACGCATAATCACAGTACTAAAATTACAGTACAAATTTAGAATTTAAATTAAATATAGTCATTTCTTATTTACCTCCAATTTAATGAAAGTAAACGTTAACACAGTAAGACTTTAGATTTTATCGTGTGTAATTAGAAAATCCACAGAAGAGTTTTGTGTCATCTTATACTTTGTGTATTTATAGTAGATTTATTAACTGAAATAAATAAAACTAAATGACCATAAAATTCAAACATAAACCGATGTCAGTCAGCAGCGCTGGTGTTTTTGCATTCTTATGATAAGAATGAAATGCAGTATGCTATTATGATCATCATAATTCTGTTGAATAAATAATGAAAAAAAAAAAGAATGTACATTTCGACATTCCAGTAGCACATAGTGCATTGCACACAGTTTTAGTCAAGGCGCACATGCGTTGATTTAAACTTTAATAAATAAACAGACAATATATCAGCCATTATTTTCCATCAACTTGGTTGTGGTGAAATTAATAACTCTTTTTTCCCCCAAAAAATTATTGTCAAATAAATGTTTGTTATTCAATTAATGTTTAAAAAAAAGACGTATATGAGATTTTCATTTCCTCACGCGCATGGTGACGTGGAAAGTGAGAATGGGTTGTGGATAATTTAGATTCATTTGATCAGCTCCCCTGCGTGCTCAAAAGCTCGGTTTCTGCGCGTGTAGTGTCTCCCGTGCGTGCTCAACATGTTTTCCGCGCGTGCACGCCACATCCTTCTGCTCTGCAAGCCTGTATAATATCTCTTTTCTCAGCGCGCTGGACTCGCTCCTGTACACCGCGCTCGCTCACTTTTGTCCGGTGCTACAAAAACTGTGACTAAACTAGACAATCACAGACTTCCACACACTACTTCCGATTGGCTGTTTCTTCTCTAATCAGCTGGCAATATCGACGGAATTCAATTAAATTTTATTTGTATAGTGCTCTCAAAGCAGCTGTACATAATCAAAAGAAAGTATGAATAAATATTATAGCATTTACTTTTTTATTAAATTTAGTATTGTTATATATCAGCTTAAATTTTTTTTTCATATATCTCATTGTTAGACTACTGTATGTCGAGTTAAAACTTATAAAACTTTGACGCCTCTGTTATGCCATCGATAGTGCCAGATGATTAGAGATTAAACAGGCAATCAGACGTAGTGTGTGGAAGTCTGTGATAGTTTAGTGATAGTTTAGTAATACTGGACAAAGGTGAGCGCGGAAAACACGTTGAGCAGACAGGGGAGACACGGCGCGCGCAGAGTGCTTCGTCTGCCTCAAAATGTCAAAACTATGTGTCGGGAATATAACAACAAAAAAAAATATGTATATGAAAGATTATTTTTCCACATTTTTTGTCTTGAAAAATAATGCAATAATGCAGATCAAATGTAATACACCACTCCATAAATGAAAACGAATATTTAGACCTTTACGGGAAATATATTCCACTTAAATATCACAGATTAAAACAAGGAACGAAGACTTCAGTTCATTGTGATGCTGACAAAAGGTCTAGGAAGGAAACGGAGACATCAGTTTACGTTATTTTACAAAATCTGCATATATTCAGTAAAGTTATGAATTACACTCGAAAAGTATCAAATCCAACTATCGAGTCTGATTTAATAGCTACCATTAAATATTTTAATGTTTTGTTTTATTTTATGTTTTGGTTGCGAAAAAAATAGGCAGATACGTCTTTAGGCAGAGATGTCCGCTCGGTCTTGTTAATTTGTTAAAAAAAAAAAAAAAAAACTCAATTCCCCCATCAGCGAAACCGGTTTGATAACTTCACACTTATCGTGAATGAAAGTTGAGAAGTGGGATTACAGTAACTCGGGGTCTGCGCTCTCGTGTTGTATTCAGCGAGTAGCCTATATATCTGTTCGTTGCATTTCTGGGGGATATCGTATGTCTGCGGTTTTATGGATAAATCTGCTCATATCTGCGCGCGTTTATCAGCCTTTTGATCAACGGCACTCACTTTCACTTTGCAAAAAGCAGTGTTTATTGTTGAGTCCATATTTAAAGCGCATACACACACATTCATCATGAAAGATTTATTGTACAACAAAAACAAAATCATGTTTGCTTCAGCATTGGAAACCATATTGTTTAAGGCAAATTATACACTTGTGTCTTCTTTGTTGTACTCCTCTTTGTTGCATATGTTACAGGCCTCAAGCAGTCGTGACCTGTTGACAGATTAGGTGTCCTGTTTCAGACAGGAGGATGTAGAGACAGGAGACGTTAGCTGTGTGCATTCAATCAGGCCGTTCTCTGAGAAACAGAAGCCTGGCGACCACACTCGCAACTAGCGCTCACTTTGGCGCATGGTGACATGCTTACCTCTCTTCATTGAAATCACATGCTCCTTTAAATACTAGTGTGCACACACACGTCCAAGAGAGAGACATTTATATTAATGAATATATTGACTTAAAACACAATGTATGGACTCTTGTTCCTGTCCATGGATTTTTGCGTCCTAAATGTCATCACAAAGCATTCCAGTAAGAAGTCAGTAAAGGTTTATGTTATGCCTGAGCTGTAGATTTTGAAACTTTTAGTTCTGAAAGTTAAGTTGCACAACTTAGTGTTTTTGTATAATTACTTATTTTAAAGTGTGCCTTAGTTTTTTTTATACTTAAAGTCATTTGAAATACCTTTTTTTTTGTTTTTGCATCTGAGAAAAGGCTTTAAAATAAGAATGTATGGCACTGTAATGCACTTAATTCATGTCAGCCAACTTTAAGCTATTCCTTGTATTTTGAATAATGACAATGTTTATTTTTTGATAAAATTCTGCATGCAGTTAAAAAATGAAGGTCTGCTAAAAAAAAAAACCAATGAATCTTTCTTTTATATATATACTGCTCAAAAAATAAAGGGAGCACTTAGTCCCAGGGACTAAACCGGGACTAAGTGTTCCCTTTATTTTTTTGAGCAGTATATTTTATATTGCTATTTAATTAAGCAAATGTACATTTTATCCGATTACTCGATTAATCGTTTAATTTTTGGTAGAATACTCGATTACTAAAATATTCGATAGCTACAGCCCTAGTTAGGTTTTTCACTAATGAAAATTAAATATAAAATTTTTGTCCAGATACAGATCTTGAATTTGTAGTAAATATGCCAGCATTATCTTATTGGCTAACTTTGCTAGCTGACTTTTAAGTACTACTACCGTGTAAGATAGCAGATAACTATTTCACTAATAATGAGACAAAAGTAATAGGTCAGTACTATTATATTACAGACAAAAACTTTGAATAGCTAGGTTGGCTTGTATGTTTTGTGTGGAATGGGTGTGGTAGGGGGGGCCCAACCGGATATTTTGTCATAGGGCCCAAAAATGCTAGCGGTGCCCCTGTGTGTGTCACAGTCAGGTCAGGCTCTGAACTCAGTCAGACACCGCGCCCTTTATCTCCGGAGTTCTAATCAGCTTCACCTGTCTCCAATCAGCTGCGATCCATAAAAACCACACACCGTGCCTCAGTCAGTGTCCAGGCGCGTAGATACGAAAGTGGACTCAACCGCCATCTTCAAGTAAGAAGATTTTATTGTGATTTCAGTTTGTGCGCCTCGTCTCCCCTCCTTCTCGCAGCAAGAAGAAAAGTGATCCTTTCCGGTGATTCAGAAAACCCTCCATTAATACACCATCATTCAGTACCACTTATCGTCAGTGCTTTACTCTGTGTGTCTCAAAACCGAAATAAAATCACTCATCCTGTTACTAACCATCTTGTGGAGTCCGTCTGTGTTACAGTATGTGACGACAAAACGTTATGATTTTGTGACATTGAGCGCGTGAAAAAAATAACCGAAGCTCTGTGTATAATTAATATTTATACTAAATAGTACTGATATTACAACTGTTATTGCATATTAATATATAAATTGCAAAATATGTTGCAATATACACTGGCACAGACACAATTGTAGGCCAGTATTTTACTTCAAAAAAAATATGGGAGGTGGATAGTGTTTTCATAATTCACACTGATTTAAACACAACAGTATTGGCATTTGTGGATTTATGTTTAATAATAATAAATTATTTTAAAATTATGTTTTAAAAAATGGACTGAGTGTGAATATCACATTAATGTAGGAATCATCCTTGTTGACCTCATTTTTGTCCAGGCCTGTTCCATGAGTTTTTTAAAATAATTCTGTTGAAGCATGGTTGAAAAGCAATGTCTGTCTTTCATTGGTTAACATTCATAGAWTTTTWWWAAATTATTACTTTTGTCAGATTAAAGTTATTTATGTGACCATTGTGAGTTTTTCTTTCATTGACTGAAGGGTACCAACAATTTTGTCCACGTATGTATCACCTTAGAATGGAGTATGCGGTCAACTTGCTACCGCTGCTCCTGTGTTTTGGGATATTTAACATTTAAAATGAGTTAATTTGCTATGTACTTACGGTGCAATCAAAAATATAATTTATAATGATGTTCTAGTTTCTTTTTTTTTTTTGTTTGATTTAGAAAAAAGCAGCATATTTTGAAAGTACTCATATGCTGTCAGCAAGACTTACAGTTGGGGCACATGTTTGATTTACTGTCATGATACTTCTGGAAGCAGCCATGGGCTTCTTCACAGGGTCAGAAGCCCAAGGGTGCGGACTTACCATTTTTATTTCTTTTTCATTTATTTGAAGAGACATCTAACAAAATCTAAAATGGGACCTAGTGATTACAAGCTGTTACTTGAACAAATTCAGTTAAAAAAAAAATCTTCGCAGGCATAGAAGGTCCACAGCTCCTATTTCTCCATTAGCTAGCATTACATTAGTTAACTAGCTACCCAAACCCTGTTATAAGAATTAGCACTGCAACAACGCTACTGTCAGGGGTAACCCCTAGAGGGCGCCTAGCGCCCAGAGATTTGTGTTGTAGTTTGTTTTGTTCAACTTCATTTCCCATGTTGCAACTCGGTCAGGTGACATGGGCGCTCACCTGAACTGAGTTGGTTATTAGTTTTATTATAAATAGTTTGGTTTCTTTGAGTTTCGTGTCTTGCATCTGTTGATTTATCGTGGTAAATGACTGCATGTTTAGTTCGTGTCTTTCTGTGTCTTTATACGTGTTTTAGTTTCGTTTTTCATATAAAGTATCTTTGTTTTGTTGAGTTTCCCTGACCTTTTGTTAAATAAACATCGTTTCCGTTAAACACCTGGATCCTCTGCATTTATGCCTCGCACCACAGTTCATGACAGCTACTACCAGTAATTTAATCAAGTTTTTATAGTTCATTGGTCATTTTACAGCTTCTGACAAATAACAGATTTTAAACCAGAAGTAATAAATTTTCACTGGAAAGTCACACAGGTGTTGTCAGGATCAATGACTTTCCCCCCGATACAGAATCTGAGGTGACAAAGGTGTCAATATGATGCAACTGCACAAACAGAAGTTACATATTTTGGCATAACATGCATAGTAACAATAACTTAGTGATTCATTACCAATGTTATATCTTTAAATTAACTTTGAGTCATTCTATTAGAAATTCATAAGCCTGTTTCAATAATTAAACAGATTTCTTGTGTAGTTCACACTGGCTTTTGTTCCACAGCAAATGTACATTTTCTATTTCACAAAAAAAAATAAAAATAAATAAATATCTGTCATGAGCAATGTGCCACCATGCTATCAGAGGGCACACTCCCCTGAATTTTAATAATGTATCCATTTTTGTCATGTTTTTTGGCAAGTCCATAAGTTTAGTTTTAGTTTAGTTTAGTTTATTCATATAGCACATTTACTACAGCCACAAGACTGACCAAAGTGCTGTACATCCACATAAACGTCATAAAAGAATAAAAGTACACAACTATAGCCTAAGAAAAATAAAAATAAAATAATAAATACATAAATAAACACAGAAGCTTAAAAGTAAAGCCTAGTAGGCCAGTGAAAACAAATGGGTTTTTTAAAGGGATTTAAAAGATGTCAGACTAGGAGCCATTCGGATATTGATTGGCAAGCCATTCCAAAGACGAGGCCCAATTACTGAAAAAGCACGGTCACCTCTACGCTTAAGTCTGGAGTTTGGAATTAAAAGGAGGTTCTGGTCACAGGATCGTAAACTTCTCAGGGGGGTGTGTTGGTGCAGCAATTCAGTTAAGTAGATGGGCGCTTGCTGGTGTAGCGATTTAAAAACAAATAGTAAAATTTGAAAGTGTATTCTGAAATGAACAGGTAACCAGTGAAGGGCCTTCAAAAGCGGCGTCACATTATCCCTTTTTTTCTTTTTCAAGAGAAATTTAGCAGCGGCGTTCTGAACCAGTTGAAGACGGGCGATTTGGGATTTAGAGATACCAGAATAAAGAGAATTACAATAGTCAAGGCGAGATGTAATGAAAGCATGAATCGCCATCTCCAGAGTCTTATTAGTGAGAAAAGGTTTGATTTTTGCAAGTGTACGGAGCTGATAAAAACTAGATCCGATCACGGTAGAGATTTGTTTATCAAATTTTAATTTGTCATCTAGCAGGAAACCTAAGTTCCGAACCTGTGAGGACCTAAAGGCTGTTAGAGAGGACCCAGATCAAAATAGTACTTGACGAGATAGTATTTGGCTTTGTCAAGGATAAGGCAGTCTTTGTGATGTACTTGCAAGTCCTAAATCCCTCAAACTTTCAGCGGAATCCAAGTCAGGAGACTGGAAAGGCCTTCTAGGGTTATTTTGGCTACATATCTGAGGTTGTTGTACTATTGAAACATTCTCTGTAGAGCAACTGGGTAAAATCTGACAGCATATTTCTTCTCCTTCTTCTTCTTTTTCTTGTACTTTGTTTCCTAATGGTATGATCATAGGAGACCACGTTACCTAAAAGAGAGGAAAATCTATTCACTTATTGTTGTATATTCTATACAATTATTCAGTAACATTACTGAAGCCCTGAAACTTAAGTAGTGAAAAAAAAAGCTATGGTTGTATATTCTATTTAGGGCCCAAGAACTATGATATCAGCCCTATGTGGCCATAGTGTGTGAAGGGCCCTATTGCTTTCCTAAGGATTTTTGCATCATTTGTTTATTTGTTCTTAACATGGTCAGAAACCCATGGCAGACAGGTTGGAATCTGGTTGATGCATACACACTGTATACACATAAAATTCCCCTTTTTAGTCCTATAGGATAGGTTTCACACCCCCAGTGACCCTGAATACAGGATGAAGCAGTGTAGACGATGTGTGGGTGGGTATTGGCATACCCCTTTTAAAGGCATGTGCTCATTGTGTCTGGGTGGCGATGCTGCAAGGTGCTTGCAACTATATTGGCTAATGAAGACTCCCATCTTTACTTTCTGTGACCAGTCAAATGTGATGCCATCGTCAAATGTACAGCTAGTAATGGAAATGCTTACTTTTCTCATTTGTGCTTTTTACTTCACTTTTCTTTAGACTCTTGTACAGCAGTAAGGCAGGTCTGTCCCACTTTTAGAAGGACCTCAATATTCGGGATGAGTTCTTGCCATGTCATACTTACATTAATACGCAGGCAATGTAAGTGTAAATGGTGGAGTTGCTTCATGGGGAAACGATACTAGGTATACACTTCCTTACACACTGACTCAATAATCTGTTCAATAATCCAGGGCCAGTCAAATATTAAAATATTGTATGTGATGTTAAAATAATACCATATAACATCTTGGAATAATAGGTTAATAATAAGTTCATTATTTTGCAAAGTAGTGGCTTATAATACATATTTAGAAATAATAAGAAATTTAGGAAATGGAGTTATTGAGTCAAAATAATGTGAATAATGTCTTTATTATGCCAGTCATGGCCATGATGGGGCCAAAGCTAGGAACAATGGGCACTGGGTTAGATGCCAACCCATCACCGGGCACCATGTTCACACATTCACAAGCAATTTTGGAAATCCACATGAACCCTGGGAGAGCATGCAACGCTCCCAATATAAACCAGTCTGAGACTTGAGCATGGGACTCTAGAGCTATAAGGCAGCAATGCCACCATGGGTTCCGGGCTTATTTTACCTGACTTTGCTTGATTTGGCTGTGGTCCAACAGGCTTCTCTGATTTTTATAGAGTTCCAGAGCATCCTGGAGGAAGATGTTTCGTTGAAAATCTTTGCCCACCAGCTGGTACAGAAAAGCATTTAAGTGCAGCACATGAGGGACGAAGATGTGCGCTCCACCAAAGTGATTTATGAAGTCTTCAAATAACTATGGGGAGAAGCAAATAGTTCTTTCAATGTATTATAAATTTCACACAGCTGTGTATGTTTATTTCACAATTTGACACATACTGTGTTTTAAAATCTGATTTAGAGCACTAAAGACCTGCATGGTTCTTTTGTAGATCTTCTTCCAGTCCTGGCAGAAGTTAGCCAGCTCTTTCTTGAATAACAGAACGCAACACTCTAGGAATGCTGCCATACCACTAAGAGAGTGGATGGAGGCAGGAAGCTGGTTGCACATTTCAAATGCTTTATCGTAGAAGACGGAAAACTTCTCCCACCTTTTCCGACGTGCATACCTGATTACACAAAAGCACACTTTCTGGATCATCACAGAATCAGGTCTTTCTTTTTCCTTCAAGAAGTCTTATTCTTTTTACGCCTGACTGAATGTAGGCGCTTACCACAGTGCCAGTGAAGAGTACAGATGCATCATCAGACTCTTATCAGTTACCATGTTCGCATCTGACTCACACCTGTACACGAAGGCCAGGCATTCTTCAAATGGTCTCACTTTAAGGCCTGAACCAATTAGGACAAATTGGTTTACATCAGAATAGAAAAAAAAAATCTGTTTCAATTTTATTTATTAATTTAATCAGAAAGGCATTCTCCAAGGGGGTTGTTTTTCTTGTACATGGATCTGAAATACATATTTAAACTACAAAATGCATTGAGATGTATACAGTACACAGTGCCACCTACTTTATTGTCTGCAGAAAAAAATATTTTCTTTCTACTAAATATATTTCAGTCTTTTCAGAATACAGTTTCAGTACAGTGATATGTTGTAGCATATCAAAATTAATTTAATTCATTTTTACCCAACACTGATTATGTTCCTATCAAGTAATAATCACAAAACACCATATAACTGATAGAGTGCATACCAGTATATAACAGGAAGTTCAAGCAGCCGGCATAAAACCAGCCATCAGCTGCAGTGCTGGACATTTCTTTTCCACCTGTCTCTAATTTCTTGATCAGTTTCATACTCTCCTTGTATCTGCACACATTAAAATCCACATTCACAAGTCTGCATTGTTTAATGTTGTATTTTTTAAGTAGAACTGATTCCACTGTAATGGGCCCAACCTGCCAGTGAGAAGCAGGGGTAGATGTAATATACCAATGGCCCTTGCATCCAAACCACCCAACTCGTCGGCACGGAGAGCTATTACACACATACACACAAGCTTTGTCATGTTCTCTCCTAGGAATTCTAGGAAACAATGGCACTTTAAAAACATGTTCTACTCACTGAAATCAATGGACTGATTCAAGTTTCCTGAGCACAGCTGAACCATAGCAAGAGTTCGAAGCACGTAGCTGATCAACTTCCGGGTCTCAGCACAGTCAGGCAGTCTGGAGCATGTCCGGTAGAGCCAGGGTTCAAGATGCTTGCATGCCTTCTTATTCGCAAACTGACTGTGATGGACAATGTCAGTGGAATTGAGGATCATCTGCCGAGACACAATCATACAACTTGTTGCTTTTGTGTAGATCATGAATGTCAGAATCGAGTCCTGAGGTTCACTTCAGAAAGAAGGTAAAATTCATCTTAAATCATAGTCTAAGACATTCAGCGAAAATAGACAATGAATTAAAAAATTTTGTTCATAAATATTTAATTCAGTTTTAATGAAATCATAATAAATACTAATCATGTTAAACATTAAGTGTTCCTAATTTATCAGCATTCACGTCCTGCTTTTAATTTCCTACACGCATTTGACTCAGACTAGTTTCGCTTTTCTGTGATTACTCTGAGGCAGTGCCATTTAAATCAGATTCAGTCCCATTGATCTTTGACACTGACCTCAAAACCATCGGTGCTCTGAGTGGCCAAGTCGCTTTGCATTTTGATGGCTTGTGATTCACTTTCGGACTGACCATACATGAGATGGATTTGCCACAGGAAGGACAGACAAGCGATCTGCTCGTGAAGATATTTCAGCTTCTTCTCCCTTTAGACACAGAAAGACAACAAAAACACGACCCGTTATTATTATTTTTTCCCAAATTTTAGTGAAAAGACATTCTGACTTTTTTTCTTCATTAAAGAGAATTGGACGATGGGCTCCTACTCTGTCATGTCATATTTTCTGCTCCGATAAGTGAATTTCTGAATCTTCTCATAAATTGCTTTCAAGAACCCTGCAACACCATTACTGGGAAAATTGCACTTGAGAAGCTTCAAGGATTCACTGAAATTCTTCTTCGCCTTCAAAATGTTGCCTGCGTTAAACAGAATCTGGGAAAGATGGAAAAAGATCGATGACCTGTTTTGTGTAAGCGAAGATCAGATGCTATACAACTTTTGATTTGCACCATGCGTTCTCCTGCTTTTCTCATCCATCTACAGTACATACCTCTCCTGTGAGCCGATACATAACGGCTCGGTCGAGTTCACAGATATAAACAGATTTAGGATCCTCTGACTCAAATGTAGGTTTCCCTTCTTGTAGGTTTTTCAGAATTATTTTGGCCTCCTTCAAATACTGCATTGCCTGTAATGAAACAGATTTTCACACATTCATGTGCAATGATCACAACAAGGTTTTTAAACATTTTAAAGGGTCAAATCGAAACACGCCCATATACGCACACACCCTGAGTTTCTCAGAAAGACTTGCACACACTGCCGCACACTCCAGAAGATAGTGAAATGTACAGGAGGCATCTTCTGCGGCTTTATAGTGTTCCACAATTGGGATGAGCACTGTCTCCAATAGCTGAGCACACTCGCATCTGCAGCCTGCTCGAACTTCCTTCAGTATCGAGTCCACCTTGGCCAGGAATTCCTCTCTATATTTACTGTGAACATACACATGGACAGAGTTACTCGCCAAATATATATCAGTTACTGAACCTAATAGCAAAGCCTCTATCAGGATCATTACCTAAGCTGTACAATCATAATCACCTATTAGCTATACAGTATGATTTTTTTTCAACCTTACCTGAGTCCTGTAGTGAAGTAGATTTCGTTTTTAACCAAGGTTCCTGCAGATAAAAATATCAAATAAAAGGATAATAGTAAAGTAAAAGGATCAGACATGTTCATGTATGTATAACCATAAGCAGAACCCTGACGATGAGATATAAATTAACAGACTGTGTTTCTTAACAAACAGAAAACTAGTGTATAAAACTATGATTCCACCATAGCATCTGTTCCTCTGCCCCCTGCCAGTGTGGTGAGGTCAGTATTGCAGGGGCAGTTTAACATGGTGTTTAAAATATTAGACACTTGATCATAAGGACCCAAGTTCAAATCCCAGCACTATCAAGCTGCCACTGTTGGTCGCTTGATCAAGGCCCTTAACCCTTTTGTATGTAATAAAATAAAATGTAAGTCACTTAGGATAAGAGTGTCTAGAAAATGTCATAAATTTATTGTGATAAAATTTTAATATGAGTTAGGCCATAGACTGGAAATCTAAATGAGCTGATTCTCTGACCTTTAATTGGAAAGATCGGGTTAGGGTGCAGTAACTTACTGTTAGTTTTGGAGGCACATTTATTGCAGCGATAAGCCTTTTGCTCCAGGAACTTGGCACACATTTTATGGAGCTGTTGCTTCTGCTTACTCCATAACTGCCGATAGGCCACCTCCATTACTTTCTCATTGCAGAAGCACATCAGCTCACACTTCCAAACACCTGCTACTGAGGCCAGTCCATCTGAGAGAGAGAGAAAGTTTTACTTAAGATTATTCATTGCTACACTATTAAATATTTAAATGATTTAATTCAACATTGTCAGGATTATACATATTGTTTGCCACTAATCTACAAAAATATTTTGTATAGTCTAAAACATCAGATTATGAACATTTATGATATTGTTTAACATTTAAACATGGGTGCATGTGTGACAAAATATCCTCATGACTTCTGACCTGCGCTGTTACTTTCGCAGTAACAGATGAGCACTGACTTGTCCATTTTGGCTTCTGAAAAGTTTGTCTGTTTGGAGGCACATTTAAAGACGCCTTGTTTGAAGAGTATCATAAGGATATTGTTGAAACTCTCTTGTAATGGATCAGGCAGAATGTTAAGCAGCATCTCGGTGCTGAAGGTGCGGCCAAGGAAGGCAGCAAGCTTCATTGTCTCAGCCTCCGCTTCCCCTGTTATGTTTAGCTCTTTTAGAGTTTGATTCATTTCTGCATGGGTTTACACACACACACACACACCGAATGAGATGAGATGTTACATGCTATATTTATTCTCTTTCCAATAATATGTATTTCTACACATTACCAAAATATCAGGGTCCGTAGCTGGACATTTATTCATCCAGGAACCAAGCAGTATGTTAATTTTTTTTTTCATAAACACTCAGTATGAATCAGTTATGCAAAGCCCTGTACAGGTTATTAGTGCTTTACTCTGAAATAACTGTGAAAGAGATCAGTACAGAATCAGAAAGTGGTGCTGCATCGACTTGATTGAATCCAGCTACCAATCTTTCAGAAAAACGTGGAGCAAGATTCTGATAATAAGGGCATCATTGCTTCAGGGCATACATGTTCATGTTTTTATTATTTGTTTTATACATAAATTTTGACATACATTACAGAGGAATTTACAACATTTGCACTGGGTTTATTTATACACAAAACAATGTAACATCATATTATAGTCACCAGAACACTCGCAATTATGTGAAATGCAACAGTCACACATGGAGCCAAGGTACAAAGGGCAGCGAAGAAACTTGGGCCATGTAGAACCAAATGAAAAGGAGGAAAATCTGGATATTATCATTTTTTAGGGTAGAAAAGTAAATCAGCCACTGGTCCTCAGGGTGAAGTCCCTGGAATTATGTGTGCTTGAGAGAGAGAGAGAGAGAGAGAGAGAGAGGGAGACAGAGAGAGAGAGAGAGAGAGAGAGAGAGAGAATATGGCAAAGATGGCCATTTCTCTTGTCAATGCTCAAAAACCAAAATAAATAGATTAAACAAAAATACACACATTTAACTGGAGTTAAAAATTAAGTGACACTAGTGATGAGAACTACTGAAAAAGAAGGAATTCTGAATATAAAGGTAATAATAATAATAATAATAATAATAATAATAATAATAAGTGGAGAATCTACAGTCAAAGAAGAATCTAGAAGAAAGAAAAAATAAGAGAAAAAAATCTCTATTAAAAAAAAAAAAACTATGTCACAGCAATCACTCACTCTTGTAATGCTCCGTTGCTGTTGCAGTCTGTAAATGCATTTGTCTATGGATTTATTTTATTAGACTTTTGTTCTGTTCAGCACATCTTTAGTAGCAAATATTATTTTTTTAATGTTTAGGATAAAAGTGGATAAAGAAATTGATACTGAGGCAGAGGTGTAGAGTGATACTTATCCCACACACACACACACACGCACACACACACACACACACACACACACACACACACACAGTTTCTCACTGATGTTACCTTTTTAGCTGTTAAATAAATAAATAAATAAATAAATCGGTCTCTGTGCTGCTGAAAGCCTTTGAGGTGGTATTGTTTCGGGTATGATTCTCTATGCAGGACTTAACGTTGTGAATTAATCAACACACTTTTAAATGTTACTGCGGCACCTTGGACAATTCTCGCATCAAATAGATTAATTAATTTGTTGAATCTGTGAGCATATATATATATATATATAATACACATGTATGTATATTCATTTCAACCGGATTATTGTGATATGACTTTGTTCCGGTGCGCTCGTGCAGCGCTACACTTTCACCTCTTCATTAGGACTTAATTTCCCCAGCGCTTTAGAAAAAACGATGCAACACTGAAACACGTTTTGTAATAATAACACATGCTCTCCGTACGATTGTCGTATTTGTTCTTGATGGTATATAAGGGATCTCACCTGACACCGCGGCAAGTTCGTACTCGGATGGCGAGTCGTTGTCCACCGCGCGCCCGGAGACTTGTGGTGTAAAGCACGCTTTTAAACGGTTTAAACCACACATCACTATGGCAATTCAGTACTGAGAAAAAAAATCATAGCGACTGTAGTAAGTGACGAAACAGAAAACTGGATACAGCGAGGTGACGTTCTATTGTTATGTCATCGTCGGCATTGACGCGTGCACGCGCGCGCGCACACACACACACACACACGCGCACACTTTCTTCTGTATGCAGAGTCGCGGGAAACCTGGAGGCTATCGAGTTGGGCTACACAGGTACCAATCCACTGCAGGGCGCACACATACACACCCTCATTCACACACTGTGGGCAATTTGAGCACGCCTCCTCTGCGTGTCATTGGAAAGTGGGGAAACACGGAGTAGGAACCTTAATGTATATTTGTACCATACAGACATTTTATATTTTATTTTAGTCTTCTTATTCAAATTTTACTTATATATATTTTTCTCAAAGTTACTTTTGTTTTAATATTTATTTTCTATATAGATATTCTTTCTTATTCCTTCTTAGATAAGTAACTTTTTTTTTGTTTTTTCTTGTTTCTTTCTTGTTCTAAGGTCAGGGCAGTTGCCTAAGCATTTCACTGCATATTGTACTGTGTATGATTGTGTATGTGAAAAATAAAATTTGAATTTGAGGCAGAAATCGAGCCCTCAACCCTGGAGGGCAAGGCGGCAGTGCTAACCACTACACCACCGTGCCACCTTACACACAGAGTTGTAGTTGTTTAACTAATTAATATATTTTTATTTTTATTTCAGTGTGTGTGTTTTGTGTTTTGTTTGAGCTAAAAACCTTAAATCAATATGCAGTAAGGCTTGTTTCTGTCAATCTCGTGGAAAAGTAATGATAATCATACTTATCTTCTATAAAGAGTCACTGGGTACATGATGGGGTTCACACTGAATGGGTGCAAATACATCGCAGGGCACACACACACACACACACACACACACACACACACACACACACACACACACACACACACACACACACACACACACACACAATTGCTCAGATGTAATGAGATAAAATTGTAAGTTGCTCTGGATAAGGGCATCTGCCAAATGCCTAGATGTAGAATATGCAAACTTCACAAACACAGACTTGAGGTGTAAAAAAAATCACAGCAAACTTCCCAGTGTTGAATTAACACCGTACAGTGTTTATACAGGTCCAGTGGACTCTGAAAACCTCTGATAATTATAAATAAATACTGGAGATTTTACTGTGTAACGACACAACTTCTTGTTTCTTATATAAACGCATATTATGGATAAAAAAAAAACAGTACCAAACTGTAAAATTTAAATAAATGCACTATTTATTTTAACCTTAACACTGTGTACTTCCTTTGTGGAAATAAAGCATATTTAAATTTATTAGCAGTACATTTTAAATACTGTATAAGTTTTGAATACTACAGTAAGTACTAGAATTACTCTTTTTTTATTTGACAAAAAACACATATTACCTGCACTTTCTGTATTTTTGTAAAACAAAATTACAGTATATTTTACCATAATACTGAACATTTTTTATTTATTTTGAAGCACTACACAGACTAATCAAACAAAAGCTTTAAAATCTATATTGTACAGTAGGACACATTTAAACTCATCAACATAATATATGTCTATATTTCTTCATATTTGTATTTTGGCTTTTGATTAGCCCACAGCATGGAGACAGCACTGCTCAGGTTGACAAATGATCTACTCATGACAGCTGATGCAGGATCGCCTTCTCTTCTTATCCTTCTTGATTTAACAGCAGCCTTCGACACAGTGAATCATACCATTCTCCTGGATCGTCTCCAGTACACTATTGGTTTGTCGCAAACTACATTGCAGTGGTTCCAGTCCTACCTATCCGACAGGTCTGAATGTGTCATGCTGGGAGTATGTAAATCCAGGCTGCTTAATGTCACATGTAGTGTTCCACAGGGGTCGGTTCTCAACCCCATACTTTTTACCATCTATATGTTACCTCTTGGGTGCATCATCAGCAGACTTTTCACTGCTATGCCGACGACACGCAGCTTTATATCAAAACTGCTCCAAGCCCCTCTGAATCCCTTGTGCACCTTACTGCATGCCTTAAGGAGATAAAGGCATGGATGAACAACAACTTTCTACAGCTGAACAGCAGTTAAACTGAGGCACTCCTTGTTGGTACATCTAATCAGATCCTCTCCTCTCCCATATCTCAAATTACTTTTGATGGTCAGGTTATCACTCTGTCCTCCACAGTCACTAACCTGGGGGTTCGTTTTGACCCACAGCTGACTTTCAGCGATTATATAAAACACCTGTGTAAAACCTCAGTATACCATCTACGAAATATCTCCAAACTCCGCCCCCTCCTAACACTTCCAGATGCAGAGAAACTTGTTCATGCCTTCATATCATCAAGGTTTGACTACTGTAATGGACTCTTTGTTGGGATCTCTGTACAAAATTACAATACATCCAAAATAGTGCCACTAGAATTCTAGCAAAAACCAGGAAATTTGAACACATCACTCCCATCCTCCAATCACTGCACTGGGTTCCTGTTTCATCCCGGGTTGAATATAAAATCCTGCTGTTAACCCATAAATATGTTACTGGTCAGGCACCATCATATCTGCAAGAGCTGATCACTGTACAATGTTCTAACCGCACCCTTAGCTCGGCCAAATACACACCGTCAAAATTTGTTCAGTAGTTTTTATGTGATGCAACGAACTGACAAACACACAAACAGACAAAAATTCCAGAAAGTATGTTTTCCCTTACGTCCAAATTGTTTTTTCGCAAATATCTTCAAACAGGCCAACTTTACAGTTTTATTATATGTATAGAATTGTTTTATTTGTGAAGTACTTATCGTTTGTGTTCCACATCCTTTTTTATCATTTCCACAAACACTTGTTTCTTTATCATGCATCATATATTTTAATTCTTTAAAACTTGCTTCCTTATATAAATTAATAAAGTATTGCAGATGTTATACTGTAATGTAAAAAAAGGAAAGATTTTGCAAATTATACTATATACTTGTACCATCTTCATATGAGGACTGTTACTTATAATTATTTTTCCAAACCTCTTAATTAAATGTTCTCACTCGTCACTGTTACCGAAATAGTTTCGCTAATAAACTCTTTTGCCTTAAATGTGTAATTATTCTCCAAAACGCCAGACCAAGTCTAAGTCATTTGATGTTCTGTTTCAAACCTTTCCCAGGAAACGAAACCTTTTAAATGTGAAAACCGACGAGTAGTTTCGTTTCCGCAGAAGACGACTCGATTTATCGAATCGATTCATTCAATCAAATCTATTTAAGGGAGTCGAGTTTCGAGTTCGACTCCTGGGCTCTCTAGTCCATACCCTCCAACAGCATCATTTTTTGGCTTAAATTAGTTTGTATTTGGGATCGAGTCCATCAGCGGAATATTTTGTTAAGAACCGATTCTTTGGATTTGCATGTCAGGTATAAAGCATCCGCGTGCACAAGTTTCGGTTGTTCAAGCGGCACACCAAACAGAAGCGAGGCGACGTGAACGCGCATCCTGTGAAACGAAATAAGCGTGCTTACATTTATTAGGCTAATAGATCAGCTGTCGGAGATGAGCTCGAGCCTCAGTGAGCAGTATGAGGAGAAGGTGCGTCCGTGCATCGACCTGATCGACTCTCTGCGCGCGCTCGGCGTGGAGAAGGACCTCGCGCTTCCCGCCATCGCCGTGATCGGAGACCAGAGCTCGGGGAAGAGCTCGGTGCTGGAGGCGCTGTCCGGAGTCGCGCTGCCCCGCGGGAGTGGTGAGACAGCATGGGTCAACAACATCAATAACAATAATTCTTAATTCTTTTCCCCAATATTGTTTGAACTCCATTTTTTTTTGTATGTACAGTATGTATGCTGGAAAATTACAGCTGGATGAACGAAGGGATAATTCTTATATTACTTGTCATAACACTTATATGACAGGACGATGCGTTATTTATTTATTTATTTATTTCTGGACTAAAAACTAAATGAAAACGGATGACTATGGTTGAATAGTGAGATGAATGAATGAATGAATGAATGAATGAATGAATTCCCCCACTCATTAACTCATGAAAAGAATGATATCATGACCAATCAATATAAAGCATTGGAAAAAAAACTTTTAGTCCAAGCATTAAAATTTAATTAATTAAATATTAATAATATATCAATATAATACCACGTTTCCCACCTGTTTAAAATATACTTGTGGTGGTAGCCAGTAGAACTTTCCCACATTACCTGCTGAAACAAAAAGCTTCCTACTACATACAGCAAAACAAGACATACATGAATTAAGTGATTCTCGTTAAAATATTCACATAATATATTTTTTAAATATAACCAACCGCCCTCCATCTACCCATGTTGAATAGATAAAGTAAATAAAATAAGTACAGTACAGACCAAAAGTTTGGACACACCTTCTCATTCAAAGAGTTTGAATTTGTATTATGACAAGAAAAAAGCAGCTAATTAAAGAAAAACGAGCGGCCATCATTACTTTAAGAAATGAAGGTCATTCAGCCCGAACAATTGGGAAAACTTTGAACGTGTCCCCAAGTGCAGTCACAAAAACCATTGAGCGCTACAAAGAAACTGGCTGACATGCGGACCGTCCCAGGAAAGGAAGACCAAGAGTCAACTCTGCTGCGGAGGAGAAGTTCATCCGAGTCACCAGCCTCAGAAATCGGCGGTTAACAGCAGCTCAGATCAGAGAGCAGGTCAATGCCACACAGAGTTCTAGCAGCAGACACATCTCTAGAACAACTGTTAAGAGGAGACTGTGTGAATCAGGCCTTCATGCTAGAATATCTGCTAGGAAACCACTGCTAAGGACAGACAACAAGCAGAAGAGACGCGTTTGGGCTAAAGAACGCAAGAAAGAACACAAGAAAGAAATCTCGCTGAATGAGAAGGTGTGTCCAAAAAATATGTTTTTTTTTCTAAAAAATAAATTCAGTAATAACAATAATAACTGAAACTTAAAAAAATATGAAATATGATAAACACTTTAAGATGAAAAAAGAGATATGAAAAATTTACAAGGCCACAATGTTGTAGGTATACACTTGACAGGAATATCTTCTTATGCTGCATTTATAGAGTCTGGAATGAGATGGGATAATACATATGGGTATGAAAGTCATGCATCCATACCCTTTTCTTTGTCCACATCCATCTACATGGAGATAAATGGACGTAATCAATACATCATTAAAATGTTCATATTTATACAGTAGCTACATAACTAGAAGGGAGTTTTATAGTTGCCTGCTTACAATTTATCCACAAGAAATGTCCTACCATGTTGATATGCGATACACTATAATTATGCACTATGGTCTATACACACAGGTATCGTGACGAGATGTCCACTCGAGCTGAAAATGAAGAGAGGACAAGAGGAAGACTTCTGGCATGGAAAGATTAAGTATAAGAAAGATCATGATCAGGATTATGAGGAAGACATTGATAATCCAGCAGATGTAGAGAAAAAAATTAGAGAAGGTAATGCTCCAAATAAACCATTGTTTACTCATGATATCTAGATCTCTGTTTGGATATAAGAATTTTTCATCTCCTGTCAGAGACTTGCAACTGTGCCCTTTCTAGCTCAGGACCTAATGGCTGGTGTCGGTGTGGGCATCAGTGATGAGCTCATCAGCCTGGAAGTGACGTCAGCTGATGTTCCCGACCTCACGCTCATCGATCTGCCAGGTATTGCCCGTGTGGCAGTCAAAGGCCAACCGGAGAACATTGGAGAACAGGTAAAGCATCTGATATCAGGTGATGTCATAGGATGTGAAGCCTAGTGTACATTGTCTAATCCTTAGTTACAGTTATGATACATAGTTATAGATGCTAATACACACTAAAACCTTTTATTCAGATTAAAAGACTCATCAAAAAATTCATCGAAAAGCAAGAAACCATCAACCTGGTGGTTGTACCATGTAATGTGGACATCGCTACAACTGAGGCACTGAAGATGGCTCAAGAAGTCGATCCAAATGGCGAGAGAACCCTCGGTCTGTGTGAAGCCTTTATAATAATCCTGTTGACATTCTTTTTCTTCTTCTCTAACTTTATTACCTGCATTACAATAGCTTTCTTGATCTTGTGTGTGTGTGTGTGTGTGTGTGTGTGTGTGTGTGTGTGTGTGTGTGTGTGTGTGTGTTGAATTTAAAAGGCATCCTAACAAAGCCTGATCTGGTGGATAAAGGCACAGAGGAGACAGTGGTGTCAATCATCCATAATGAAATCATTTACCTCACTAAAGGCTACATGATCGTCAGGTGTCGAGGGCAGAAGGAGATCATGGACCGCATCTCACTGCGTGAAGCCACTGAAAAAGAGAAGGATTTCTTTAAAGACCACGCACATTTTAGGTGCTCTGTTTTATTTTAGGAAGGTCGAGCAGACAATTCAAATTATGTTTACATTTATAATGAATTGATAATTAGTAGAGATTTAAAATTAGCACTATTTGGAATCATCATCATCATATTCAATACCGCTTTATCCTGTATACAATGTCGTGGGGGCCTGGAGCCTATCCCAGGAGACTTGGGGCATGAGTCAGGGTGCACCCTGGACAGGGTGCCAATCCATCGCAGGGCACTATTTGGAATAATTTATTATCAAATTCACAAATTTTATTTTATGCATGATCATACGTTTAACGTAATGTTATCCTAATGTTAAAATGTGTTCATTGTTCCTATTTAATTATCAATTGCTTCATATTTAAATTATTACAAAGAGAATGCTATATTTGTTTATATTAAATTAATAATATTTAAATTCTATTTAAACTCAGCATACTCTTTGCAAGAACAATTGAATTACTTATTGTATATATATTTACCATTACTTAATAAGGTAATAACTATTTGTTTTTCTACCATTAGTATTATTCCAGCATTATTTGAGAGTCATTTGAATAAATTGATAATTAATAATACAATACAATATTACAATCAATATTTATATTATTACAGATCTGAGTTGCACATTAAATGCAACTCAGATCTGTAATAAATAAATAAATAAATAAATATAGGGCAGCATGCGGGCATAGTAGTTAGCATTTTTGCCTTGCACCTCCACGGTCCCAGTTTAATTCCCACCTTGGGTCCGCATGCATGGAGTCTGTGTGTTCTCCCTATGCTTGGTGGGTTTCCTCCCGGTTCTTTGGTTTCCTCCCACAATCCAAAAACATGCAGATTGGGCTATTCGGCAAATTTCCCTGTAGCATATGAATAAGCATGTGTGTTTGTGTGTATGTGTATGTGTATGTGCCCTGGGATGGATTTGTATCCTGTCCATGGTGTACCCCACCTTATGCTGTAGTCTCCTGGGATAGGATCCAGGTCACAGTAACCATGTATGCAAGATAAAGCAGTATAGACAATGCATGAGAGTGGGGGTGATAAACAAATTAATCAACTATATGAAGCTATGTGTCAGTTATTATACTGTAGATCAAACAACTAAACCAGAAAGAAGAGACTGTAATCTCTCTCTGTTATTGTTTAAACAGACTTAATATAGATGGACTAAAATGTGGTTGATGTTTTTTACAGCACTCTGTATGAGGAAGGCACAGCCACTATTCCTAAACTGGCCGAGAAACTCACACTTGAACTCGTCAATCACATTGAAGTAAAGCATTTTCATGCAATTGTAACTCTCATATTGTGTAGGAAACTATATATCCAGGTACTAAAATGTGTGTATGTGTGCATTTAGCGATCTCTGCCACGACTGGAGGAGCAGATTGAAGCAAAGTTGTCTGAAACTCAAGCTGAACTGGATCGCTACGGCTCAGGACCTCCTATAGAACCAGCAGAGAGGATCTTCTTCCTGATCGATGTGAGTGATACGCAGAAGCCGCATAAAGCTAAATGGCAAGGTCTCTGCACATTCAAATAACAAAATTTTCGAAATTATACCCAAATCAGAAGAAGTTTGTTGGTAAAACACTGTGCCATGACTCTGCCACTCTAAATCCGCAACTTAGTCAAGACAAAACAAGAATCTCCATTCTACTAATTGCAGCACAACTAAATGAAAAAGCTAATATAAAACATTTACAACGATCAGGAATTTAATTCTTCACTATAAGTGCACATAGTCTTGGATCCCTGCCTTCTTTTTTTTTTTTGCTTTTTAAATGTTCTTTTTCACATAAAAGCTCACATTTTTAGATATTAAATTGAAAACTCACCATTTAATTGACTGTTTTCTGTTCAATTAAGTTTTGTATGCCTCTTCTATAAAGTCTATAAGGATATTTGATCTTTGTTAATGCTTTTAATTTTAATGGTGTGTATTAGAAAGTCACAGCATTCACCCAGGACAGCATTAACCTAACAACTGGAGAGGAGCTGAAGAACGTCCAACATCTCAACATCTTTTCGGGTCTGCGAAGGCAGTTTGCACTCTGGAAGACTCACCTGGACAACTCAGGACAGACGTGTGAGTAGCGGGTTAAATGTGGAACACCTGGAAGGGGACAAACGTTATACTTGTACTGTATACATGAATACTTTGGGCAAATTTTCTAGTTAACAGGCGGATCGAGAAGGAAGTGAATGAGTATGAAGAAAAATACAGAGGCAGAGAACTCCCAGGATTCATCAACTACAAGACCTTTGAGGTGATGGTGAAGGACCAGATCAAGCAGCTGGAGGAACCTGCTGTCAGGACACTAAAGGAAATCTCAGGTTTATGGCATAAACATGTTTAAAATGAAATGCTAAAACACATACATTAGATAGAGAAAGACTTTTATATTTCCACCAATCACAACTACAATACTAGGGTTTCTTTTATAAGTTATATTTACAGACGTTTCTGAATCTATTTCTAGATCTCATTCGAAGGGGCTTCATTCAACTGGCTCAATGTAGCTTCATGGGCTTCCCAAATCTTCTCAAAATGGCAAAGGTATGACCAACAAACACTACAGACGATCTCTAGCCATGATTGTTGGACCATGAGCGCCAGATAAACATGATGCAATCAACAGTGTTCAAGCTTGTCATGACGTAACAGTTCCTTGTTTTATTCACAGACTAAGATAGAGGCCATAAAGCAAGTGAAGGAGGCAGAGGCGGAATTAATGCTGAGGACTCAGTTTAAGATGGAGCTGATTATCTACACCCAAGACAGCATGTACAGCAACACTCTGAGCACACTCAAGCTTGAGGAGGAAGAAGTAGCGAAGCAAAATTTATGTGTGCCTCGTGTTGCTTCGTGTAGTTTATACAGTTATTCAGACAACAGAGCCAGTCTTGACGAACTGATGCGTCACCTCAAGTCCTACTACAGTGTACGTTCTTAGCAACAAGCTCCTTTTGGACTTATAAATGTTGTTATAGTTAGCAATTTTAGCATTACCTCACTCACTCACTCATCATCTGTACCGCTTAATCCTGTATTCAGGGTCACGGTGGGCCTGGAGTCTATCCCAGGAGACTTAGGGCACATGGCAGGGTACACCCTGGACAGGGTGCCAATCCATCGCAGGGCACAGACACACACACATACACTCACTCATTCACACACTACGGACAATTTGGGAACGCCAATTAGTCTAACCTACATGTCTTTGGAATGTGGGAGGAAACCGGAGTACCCGGAGGAAACCCACCAAGAGAACATGCAAACTCCATGCACGAAGAGACGGGAATCGAGCCTGGTCAGGGATCGAACTTGTGGTGCAAGGCGACAGTGCTAACCATTACACCACCGTGCCGCCTAGCATTACCTGACCACAGTAAATAAACAACAATGATTTCTAAAACCTTATGTTACATGACAACCTTCATTTTCAAGCCTAGCCAATAAATATTTAAGACAGAGAACTGCCACTCAGTGGATACTTTCTCTTTTTTTAGACCATAGATACGGTTTGGCATTATTATGCAATATTTCAAAAATAAGTAATATCACCCAACATTTTATCAGATATCTGATTACCCATGACCCTACAGGAGCAATGTATTATTATTTTAATAATCTTTTTAAAACAATTAGTTTGACTCTATGAAACATTTGTCTTAGCAATATGAAGATGTAGCTAGTTACCAGAAGAAAAAAAAAAAACACACATAAAGAAACTGACTTTAGGTTACACATAGCAAAAAGCAGCTAAACACTTGTATAAAGTCAATTGAAAAATGAAAGGGTATTTAATAAAGCTTTCTATAATGTGTAAATTTAACCTAGAATTATACCCAGAACCAAAAAATCAGAAACATAAAAAAAAACTTGCTTCTCAAATTTTGCATTGGATCCATGAGTTTAACTTTAAACCTGTGTTTAGATTGCGAGTAAGCGCCTGGCTGATCAGGTACCGCTGGTGATAAGGTACCTGCTGCTGCAAGAGTCGGCGGTGCAGCTGCAGAGAGAAATGCTACAGCTCATTCAGGAAAAAAACAACACCGATCAGCTGCTGAAAGAAGATCATGACATCGGCAGCAAACGCAACAACCTGCAAAATCGCCAGAAGCGTCTGATGGAGGCCCGCAACTACCTGGTCAAGTTTTAGAGTTACATATTGCATCTACCTTGAAAATGGTGTTAGTGTTAATCACGCTAAAGCAAGTAAATAAAGACAAAAGCACACCGTTTTATGTACTGTATATTATATAAACAGCTTTGATCATGAAAGTGTTTAACTTATTATATTAAACTATACTATAAGAGTTAGTTTCCATAATTACTGAAAGTGTATGTCAGGTATATACTGTAAAAAATATTGATTGATTTATTTTTTAAAATCATTTAGAAATGTGTTTGTTGTTCTAACCCACCCCAAAATACTGTAGTACCCGAGTCCATGAAGAGATAGTATTGGTGCAGAAATCTTGGAGGTTTGGTTAGCAGTTTATTCTGAGTGTAATGTCAGTGTTGTTTGGATTGTGTTCATAAAGATTCACAATAAAATTTGACTGAAATGCTGATATTCTTGACGGATTTGTGTTGTTTTTAGTCATCTTGTCTTGACTGAGCATCTGAGGCAAACATTTCCTGCTATATAAAATACAATAATTACATGCTAGGTAGAAGAATCATTACTCGCACATCTACGCTTAGTTACGCTTGGTGCCCATATTTTCCAGCAGCTTAAAATGATTGTCTGTGTGATATTGCTTTTATACAATAGTTCCACAAACACAATTTATTATAAAAAATTGCTGATTTTTTTTTGTTTGGGCTGATTCCATTTCAAATCTCCCAGTGGGTCCCAGATGACCCTCTCAAATTGTCCTGAAAAAATTCACAAGTGCTCCTATACCAAACTTAGGCAGAAACCTGAAGTATTTGGTGTCTCTCTCAAGTAGTTTGAAAACTGCAGCCATTCAAAATTCTAATATTTTTTTTACATTTTGCCAAACGAGCCTCTCAGAGCAACTTCCAACATGAATAACTCCACTTCTATGCGGTTCACAGTTCTGAAACTCTGTGTCTGGGGCTAACTTTTTGTGTAGACTTCAAATTGAGTGTGTCTAGCATAGTTTTCTATATCTGAGGCTCTGAAAATGGCTGAAAATAAGAATCGCAATAAAACCTTCCTATCTTTGAGTGTTTGTAACTTAGGAAATACAAGAGATCATGTTTTCATAATTTTCTTCCAAGGACCTATGACATGTTGGACTCGAGATATCCTGTCATCATACACATAGCTGTCATAAGAGTGCTGTAACTATTTAAGGAAATGTGCTCGATATTCAAATCTTTCAAAAAAAAGGCCATATTCATGCCTTCTTTTGGCCATGTGGGTATTTGATAATCATTTTCATACTTTTACCATGCATTCTAATAGGTCTGAGGGTGAAGTGATCACTTCTACCTTGAACACTTGGAGGACTGATAATGCACATGACATCCTGCAAAGGGATCCAGCACTCATCTTTTCTAGATGTTGCTGGCCAGGAAAATAGATTGTTCTTTGTTCTTTTCATGAAATTAACTAGAATATCAGAATGTTCTTCTGACTGCTCTGTGATATTTCCTATGTACCAGTTTGCATAATAGATGCATGACACATACTTTCCTGGTTGACAGTCCTCAAAGTTGACCTGGTCATCAGCAGTCATCAGCTACCCAAATCCACAACCCTGTACAAGTCATCCATAGAAACTCTCCTCATTTCAAGCTTGTATCCAGGAGAGGGAATGAAGCTGTGATGTGATCRAACTCCTGCTACTGTCTTACAAGTTTCAAGTTTACAAGGCTGACTGTACATAGTTAGAAGATAACTTTTGGGCCAATTAGAATTTTTATTTGACCATAGATGTTAGGAAAGTGATCCCTCACCATGAAGGCCAACACAGACAGACTGATACCCCTATCTTAGACTTACCAATGCAGTTTGACTCGCGGTGAGCCACAGTGAGCCACTGCCCAACATTCCGTGAGGTTCCCCAAGGTCTGTGAACTTCCATGAGGACCGGCAAAAAATTAAACGTTTAATTTTTTTGTGTGGAAAGGTTGGAAATGTTGTCACACCAAAAACTGTGGTGAATCGAAATGTACCATACTTACGGTCACTGTGCAAAACCACGCTGTAGGTCACATAGGGGTATAAGAAAGAGCTTCTTCCCACAAGCTATTCGGGCACTCAAACAGAATACCACATACAGTAGCACTCAACTGATTGGAATGCTTTGTTTCCTTCTCATCACATTACATTACTCACTGCATTAAACATTTGTACATGACTCATATTTGCACATTGCTCGTTCTTGTTTACACATAAATGAAGAATAACTTTGCACTTTAAAACATGGACAATAACACTGCTGCTGTCAGACAAATAATTTCATTTCTCATTCCACCTTCCACTCATACAGATGCTGTCATGCATACATCCCAGACAAAGGAGATGGTTGTTGACTTTAGGAGGACATGGAGTGACCATTCTCCGCTGAGCACCAACGGCTCCTCTGTGGGGATCGTCGACAGCACCAAATTCCGGGGTGTCCACCTGGAGAAGAACCTCACCTGGTCCCTCAACACCAGCTGTCTGCACAAAAAAGCCCAACAGTGCCTTTGCGTCCTGAGAAGGCTGAGGAAGGCCCAGCTTCCAACACCGAGCCACAAAGTTATCTTCTATAAAGGGACTATCGAGAGCATCCTGAGCAGTTGCATCACTGTCTGGTTTGGTAATTGTGCCATATCGGACCGCAATACCCTACGACGGATAGTGAGGACAGCAGAGAAGATCTTCGGGGTCTCTCTTCCCTCTATTGAAGAAATCTACACCACACGCTGCATCCGCAAAGCCACCAGCATTGTAGATCAAACCCACCCATCACACACACTCTTCACTGACCTGCCACCTCAAAAAATCACTCATCATTCACTCATATTAGCTCAACTACCTCAAAACATTGAGACTGGACTGATTAATCAACACATGCGCATACGCACTGATCTAAATTGCCAATCTGCACAAACTATTTTTTTAATCTTTGCTGCTAATTACAAGGAGCGTTTACTGTTCACTGTTTCTCCTCCCACTACCTGAACTCATTACCTCATTGTATTGTATTGTAATGTCATGTTGTTGCTCTTGTTTGCACATTTGCATGTGCACTTTTTGGTGTCCCTTTTGCATAGAAAGCACAAAAGAACCAGAGCTCCACCATCTACGGAGAACGGACGGGGCTCTGGAAACAAAACAAAATTTTTTTGTCCTCTCGGTGCTTATTGCCCTTACCGAGGATTTATTGAGAGAGGGATAGTTTGTGCTTCGTGCACTAATAAACTTGACTAATGCGTGCCGCTCTCTCTCTCGCTTTCACCAGCGTCTTACGAAGGCAGAAGCTGGGGGTTTGTCTCTGTCTCTTTACTTTATGCGCGCTTTTCTTTTATCTTATTTTCTTTCCTTTACGTTTTTCTTTCGTTCTTTCTTTGTCTTTGTCTTGGCCATGATACATCACACCAAGTGCGGTGGTATCAGGACCCTAATATAGACACGCCGCCAGGGGCGGCTAGTTCAGGCTGATTGCCTGACGGCAGCGTTGCCTGGCAACCGTGTGTATAAATGGCCACGCCTTCGATTCTGGAAGGTTTTTTTCCGGATTCATCAGGGCCACTTTATGTTTATCATCAGGGTTCCACTCTCAATCTAATGGTCAAACAGAGAGGATGAATTAGATCCTTGAGACTGCTCTTCCCCGGCAGATTCCTTCCATGGGTCGAGTACTTCCAGAACTTGCAAACCTCGTCTTCCACAGACATCTCTCCATTTCAATGCTGTTTAGGTTACCAGCCACCATTATTTCCAACTTCGCAAATAGTACACTGGTGCCCTATATGCCCAGAAAATCATCTGCCGCTGTAAATAGACCTGGGCATGAGCTAGGAAGCAACCCCAAATCATAAAGCTGCTCCCATAGGCTTGTACGGTGGGCATGATGGGTGTATCGCTTCATCTGCCTCTTTTCTTACCCTGACGTGCACATCACCCTGGAACAGGGTAAATTTGCACTCATTAGACCTTTTTCCAATGGTCCACAGTCTATTCTTCATGCTCCTTAGCAAATTGAAGCCCCTTTCCCCCAGTTGTCTTTTTCTTAAGGCTGCAAAGCTGTTTAGGCCCAATCCCTTGAGTTCTCTTTGCATTGTACATAAAAATGCTCTTTTCACTATTAAGCTGTACGGCTGTTTTTTTCTTCTTTTTTTTCGATATGATTCTATTTCGCCAAATGTTTACGTGATCAGTCATTGTTGTTTGTTTTTCCCAACCATACTTCTTTCTCTGAGAAGATGATTCACTAATATCCTTCCAGGTTTTAATAATGCATTTTACAGGTCTTAACCTAATTTTAGTAGTTTCATCTCCTCTCCAGTTCTTGTCTTTGCTTGATCATTTATCCTTCTGAAACAGAGTGACATCTTTGCCACAACCACAGAATATGTCTTCTGACATGGTTATTGAAGATGAAACATATTAGTCACTGCAGTTATTATCCAATAAAAGGCTCTTAACTAAATCTAGGTGCACTGTATCTACATTTCATTGTATTTTTATTTGCTTTTCTGTGTAAGCTTTATATTTGACCAGATTTTTCAGGTGTCGCTGAATTTGTTTTAATTGTTAACAATAATAATTTTATGGTGATTGTAATTATACCCTCTTTTCAGTTAAAAAAAAAAAGGAGAAGAAAAAAGATAAGTATGTGTGAGTTTTTTCATAGCAGAGCCATTACAGCGTACACACATTGACTGAACTGAGGAAAAGTGATAACTGGTTTCATTTTAAAATGGGTGAAAAGTGTGCAAATATGCACAGTGTTACTTGACTTGCGAGTCTTTATATACATAGGAAAGCTTAGATGTTGGGTTAGCAGTTCATGGGAACTGTGAGTTCAAACCTGAACTGCTTTATCATTTTTTTTTTAATTCTGCCTTTATGCTGTCTGTATTAATAAGCTGGGCTGTATTAAAAAACTGCAACTTGTGGGATATTCATCCTCTGCACTGAAACAAAAAATGGTAACTCAGGCCTGTGTGGTTTGATCCAATAGAAGAGATACTGTAGCTAAATTTGCTGAAAAGGATAATGCTGGTTTTCATGATAACTTGTGTTAACTCACTAAGCCTCAATTAAGAGATGCTCGAAAAAAGGCGAGCCACTGAGACAGCGTGAAATGTAGCTCCGAAGATTGTATCGAGCAGAAGAGGGCGTGTCCAAATCAAGCCTCGCTTCAACATATGCGTCAGTTCCCTGAGAGTTACGTGACCAATGACAAACAAAAGCCTTGCGTTTGCCAGAATTAGTGACCGACTCGTTCTGCGCTTAAGTCTTCAGTTAATTTTCAAACGATTCACGAGGAGATGATATTATGTACGTAAACATTTCCTTGAACAGTTGCAGCTGCATGTACATATTAATTGTTTCGCTTGCATTGTTACGATCTAGTTGCTACACAAGATTTGTCCACTAGATGGCGGTACAATGAGCCATTGAAAGAAAGAACCTTTTGGTGAAATTATTGGCTGAGAGGCTTCATCTGGGCATCACTAGTGGAATGACAAAATTCTACTGAGGACCCATCAATAATCGACATTACACACTCCAATGTCAGCACCACACTTAGATACCTGCTTGCCAAAAACATGGATATGTAAAATGCATGTTTACATAAAATTTACATAATTAGGTTACTCATGCTTTCTGTGCGAAATTTACTGTGCTATTGAATAATGTCTTTTTTTCTGGATTATGTCAGATCCTAATATACTTCAACCACAGGACCTTATTTAAGGATGAAATCAAGTGACAAACAAATTCCAGACTCATCTCATCAGTTAGATTTAATCCTCTTTCCCAAAGAAACCATCACACAACAAATAGAACGAATACTCTCACTCCATATATAGTTCGCTGACGCCACACATTTGACCAGTATCAGGAACTCTACGTTTTATAATCTATTTCCTTATTGCTAATAATAATAATAATAATAATAATAATAATAATATCTGACTAATCAATATTTCGTACTACTATAGATCAAATAAGCTAACTGTGACACATCTGGAAAAAATATATATGAATCACTATCAGAGCCGTCCACATCAGTTAATGAAAGGCCATGATTCTGTGGTTAAGGAAAGAAACCAAAAAAAAAAAAAGAAAAATCACACACAAAACAATCACACACAGGATAAAAAGTGGCGCCAGAGTGGGAAAGCCTCATCACGTATGTACATGTATATTTTACAAAAGTAAAGTCTGTCGAAAGAGTCAGGACGGCGGGAGTTATTGGTCCGTCTGCGCTTTGAGCTTCCTCTCCCAGAGCTTCTGGTGGTCGGAGAATCCTTGCTTGCCTTTGTTGAAGGAGTTGGGCCCGGCCGAAGTCGGGGTGTCCCTGTGATAACACAGCACGATTACGTCGTTTGAGCCGTTAAATATGATTAGAGATTTAAACGAGTTCTCTCAAACTGCACATGAACTTAAATCTTGTATATGTGAGAATTTTGACAAATTAGCCATCAAATTCCTTCACAATGCTGTGATCCAGATTTGTAGAACAACCAAAAAGATTTTTTTTTTTTTTTATCGGAATCTGAAACTGAAGTTAAATGGTTCAAAGGTTCTGAGCATTTATACAGATTTTTTTTAACTACTGCGCCACCTAGAGGTGAATTCACACAAAATTTCTTTGACTCCCTACAGATGAGGGCTTCAAGTCTTCTTCCAGACTGCGGGCTGAAAGACCTGGACCTGAGTACTATTGAAGTCAAAGTTTGGGATGTTTGCATTATGTTAGAACTGATCATTCAGATGAGCACACCATGCTTGAGTCCAAGGTGGTCTCGAGCATAGTATGATGTACTCTATTATGGCTCGAATAGAATATGAAATTTAAACAATCCTGACCAGTGGACTGCTTTTTGGAGCACGATGTCGTCAACATTGTTCGTCTCCTAAGAAATCAACTAGGTCCATACTGCCGGCTATATACTGTACATAAATAGACAGATACTGTACATAAATAAATAAGACAAACCTTCCAATGTTCTTCATCCTCATCTTTGCCTCTGGAGGCATCTCCTCTGGTTCACTCTATGAGGCCAGACAAAAAAAATATTATGGCAACAATTTACGCAAAATTCATAACATCTTTCTGCGTTCAAGACTAAATCACTTACATCGTCGTCATCGAAAACGGAAGCGGGTTTTTTGGTAGGTATAGGAGGCGGCACTTCCTTCGGTTTCTGGAAAAGATCGACAGGCTTCAGAGAAACATCCAGAACACTTGGAGCTAGCAATGAAAATGGTTAGTCATGCGTTTTCTAACGGCAGGTTAGCTAACTAGCAGTAGACTCTGTGGAATGTTAAGTCAAATCTCAAATCAACACGGAACCTGTGGTGAAATTTCTGGCGAATGCAGGAATAAACGCAATCGATGTTTACAGAAGACTTTAAGCACAGCACGGTGATAAAGCACTTAGCTACAGTAAAACATCCGAATGGTGCAAACGTTTTAAAGAAGGCCGTAGGTCTGAGCTGTTCCCGTGAACATTTAACAAGTGGAACACCTGATCCTTAAAAAAATCGACTTCTATGTGAACTGTACGAACAATCATTCACCAACACCACTTGCACATTACAGGAACTCTGCTGGGAGTTACTGCCAATAAAGGTAGTTTTTCACTCTCATAACTGTGTTCTGTCATCCTGCACACTCAAAATCCCACTTTGACTTGAACGCCCCTTTTAGAACCAAATGAACAAAAAATAAATAAATAAATAGCACACTACTCACACTAGCTCCTAGCTTGATGGAAATAGGAGCAGCCTTCTTAGTGATACTGATGCCCGGTTTGGGGATTTTAGGAGGCGCCGGCTGGTTCTGGAGCTCATCCTTGCTGGCTGGCCGTTTCCCCAGACCACCTTCTCCTCCTCCTCCTCCTCCAGGGCTGTTGGAGACAGTGTTACTTTTCCCACGGTTTGCCTTCTCCTCCGCTCCTGCTGGAGGCGAAACAACTTACCAAGGTGAGCGACTGTAGCCGTGGTGGCCAAAGGAGAGCTACAGTTACCTGAAAGATGAGGGACGTCAGGAGGACCTGCTCAGAAGTGCTGCTTCGGAGCAGAGAGGCTCAACTTCTACTCGTCTATCCACCTCCGTCAGCTCACTGAGCTAATCTAACCCGCTACATCTTTATGTTTACATTGTACCCAGGGTGATCCCTCCATGTTAAGTGTCCATGTTATACCACAGGGTTGCTGAAGACTGTCGCATGCAATATTACATCCATGTTAACTGTAAATGCATCAAAATCCATCAAAAATGTCATTTATACAAATAAAAGAAAGCTTTTGTCCGTACATCGGTCAGAACTCGCTCTTTCAATAATATCTTATAAGTTTCACATACTGGAGGACCATAACCTAGTCTCTGTCTGTCTGTCTAGCCAGATTTCGTCTCAGCATCGCGCAAAACTGCCCGGACAGAATTCGATGAAACTTGCACCCTAAAAATTTAAATGTTAAGTAAAGGCGATGTTATGAGCAGTCATGTGGCAGATTATAAACAGTGGGTTTTGACAGCGCATGTGTCAACCTGTGGGAGCGTCTTAAATCGACCGCTGGACAGAATTCATTCACAGATCTTGTCACAGCATCATGCAAAACTGGCTAGACAGAACTTAATGCAGTACTTAGATATCTGCCTGAAGTTTAACCTGCACCATAGGTGGAATGAAAATGTTGAATAAAAACAATGTTAGGAACAGTTATGCATCAGATTTAATCATCTACTTTAACATGAGCTACTTGCCCAATGTTAAACACCTGCACCAAAAAATATCAATTAGAAATGACTGAGATTAGTTCATATTTTCACTTTCACTGGAATAACAGCATGAAGTGGTACAAGTCTTTTTTTTTTTACATCCTGGAGTCATTTTAAGACAAATGTCATCTTTGTCCGATCTAATTTTTCAATTTTCTCATCTGTGATTCACTCTCCGATTACCGTGCAGGGAGTGTATCTGACTGATTACAACTTAGTGTAAACAAGACGCAAGATACTCAACCACAAAATGAAATATCTTTGTATTAATAGGTTAGACATAGAGAGAGAGACAGACATGTATGTGCTGAAATAATAAGATCACTGATTATATTAAAAACTCATCAGATTATTTTTAGCTTTAACACTTTCAACAAACTGTTTACCCATCACCGGGCAAATCTCTGTGGTATAAGATGAGTTGAGGAACTAATTTTAGACATGCAGGTTACAGTGATGCTAAACTGATGACTCTTGTGTGTATATAACCTTACTCTCATTACCAGTTGAGGAACATTAGCCTCTTAGCTCGAGTGCAAAATTGAACAGGTAAGTTAAGAACTAAATCATTTGCAATAATAAAAAAAAATGCAAACCTTGACTGAATATTCTACTGTATTAAAACTAAAAGCAACCATTCTGATTTTTAAGGTTTAACAATATAACACTGTGTGTCTAACCCCACCCCCAAAACAACACCCACAGCTAGTTAGCAGGCTAGCTCGCTAGGCTAACTCCGCAGCTTGCGATAGCCTTCTCTAATTTGTGCATTATTCATGGCAGCTCATATAACGTTAACGATAATCTAAATGAAAGGCAAAATCTACAACCAAACGTCTACTAAAATGAGAATTAGCGTTGATCATTTCACCTCCAGCCCGAGGCCCTTCGCCGCGGTGCTGCACAGTCGCCATTGTAGTGAACAACTTTCCGGAACTGGATACGCGGACGGGTGTCGAAAAGGGACAAACCCTGTTTTTGCGCGCGTTAGGAAAAGCGTTTCGTTTTCTCATTCAGCTGTTTTAGCAGAAGTTATAAAATATAGATGTTATACATTCAAACCACAAGTTTGAAATACTATAAAATATTAATTTATTATTACTATTATTATTGTTGTTCTTCTTGTTGTTGTTGTTGTTGTTGTTGTTATTATTATTATTATTATTATTATTATTATTATTATTATATTATTGTTAAAAAGATTATAATACGTTTATAAAGTATATATGTCATATGTAATACGTTAGTATAGTTTATAAGTTTCTAAAGCAGTTTGTCATTTTTTTGCGAATTGCAATAGTTCAATATCTGGGGATGAAGTTTACATAACTGTTTACATAACTGTTATAGTGTGTTAGCTTAAATCCTTATTGTATTTTTCTCTTGTATTATTCTTGTATTATATGTTATTCCTACTTCATCGTTCTTTTTTATCACTGACTCAGAGAGTTTCTGCATAAAAATTCCGATGCACTTATACTGTTGGTATGCGTACAAATGACAAACAAAGTCTCTTGAACCTTAATATTATTATTATTAGTAGTAGTAGTAATAGTAGTAGTAGTATTTTACATTTTCACTAATATAATTTACATAACTGCTAAATTTCTTAATAAATCTGGGGCAAAAGTGGATTGTGTGTCTAAGGCTGTATATTTGTAAGACATCGTTTTATTATTTAGTTTAATAGGCCATTTATTGCTGATTTATTATATCCTGATTTTCCTCCAGTCCAATCTCTTCCTCCAGTCTTTATCTGTCCATGAGCGGCAGCTCTGGTATTGATGACTCAGCATAGCAGTGGATAATATATATACACACGTGGACAAAATTGTTGGTACCCTTCGGTCAATGAAAGAAAAACTCACAATGGTCACATAAATAACTTTAATCTGACAAATATAATAATAAATAAGAATTCTAAGAATGTTAACCAATGAAAGTCAGACATTGCTTTTCAACCATGCTTCAACGGAATTATTTTAAAAAAAATGAACTCATGGAACAGGCCTGGACAAAAATGATGGTACCCCTAACGTAATAGTTTGTTGCACAACCTTTTGAGGCAATCACTGCAATCAAACGATTCCTGTAACTGTCAATGAGACTTCTGCACCTCTCTGCAGGTATTTTGGCCTCCTCACTCCTCATGAGCAAGCTGCTCCAGTTGTTTCCGGTTTGAAGGGTGCCTTTTCCAGACAGCATGTTTCAGCTCCTTCCAAAGATGCTCAATAGGATTGAGGTCAGGGCTCATAGAAGGCCACTTTAGAATAGTCCAATGTTTTCCTCTTAGCCATTCTTGGGTGTTTTTAGCTGTGTGTTTTGGGTCATTGTCCTGTTGCAAGACCCATGACCTGCGACTGAGACCCAGCTTTCTGACACTGGCGAGCACATTTCTCTCCAGAATCCCTTGATAGTCTTGAGATTTCATTGTACCCTGCACAGATTCAAGACACCCTGTGCCAGATGCAGCAAAGCAGCCCCAGAACATAACAGAGCCTCCTCCATGTTTCACAGTAGGGACAGTGTTCTTTTCTTCATATGCTTCATTTTTCCGTCTGTGAACATAGAGCTGATGTGCCTTGACAAAAAGTTACAATTTTGTCTCATCTGTCACTAGGACATTCTCCCAGAAGCTTTGTGGCTTGTCAACATGTAGTTTGGCATATTCCAGTCTGGCTTTTTTATGATTTGTTTTCAACAATGGTGTCCTCCCTGGTCGTCTCCCATGTAGTACACTTTGGCTGAAACAACGACGGATGGTGCGATCTGACACTGATGTTCCTTGAGCATGAAGATCACCTTGGATCTCTTTAGAAGTCTTTCTGGGCTCTTTTGTTACCATTGGGATTATCCGTCTCTTTGATTTGTCATGAATTTTCCACCTGCGGCCACGTCCAAGGAGGTTGGCTACAGTCCCATGGATCTTAAATTTCTGAATAATATGTGCAACTGTAGTCACAGGAACATCTAGCTGCTTGGAAATGGTCTTATAGCCTTTACCTTTAACATGCTTGTCTATAATTTTCTTTTGAATCTCCTGAGACAACTCTTTCCTTCG
>QMIH01000887.1:56969-79574 GCA_003987875.1 Clarias batrachus
TATATATATATATATGTGTGTGTGTGTGTGTGTGTGTGTGTGTGTGAGGTAAGGTGTACTCTGCCTCACGCAAACAGGATAAGTAGTGCAGAAGATGAATAACTGAAGATGTGCAGAAGATGAATAATTCTCTTAAATTAGTAGACAGCTATGTTGACTTCAGACTTGATAAAACACAGAACAACACCAGCAGATGTCATTGCACCCTAAATTATTGTCTACTGTGGAGACTTCACACAGAACTTGCAACTTGCATTCTGTGCCTCTCCACTCTTCCTCCAGACTCTAAGACCTTGGGTTAGGGTTAGGGTTTGTTATTTCCAAATGAAATGAAAAATTTACATTCATCTGAACAGAGGATGTTGGACCACTGAGCAACAGTCTAATTCTTTTTTGCCCGGGTAAGACGCTTCTGACATTGTCTCTGGTTCAGGAGTGGATTGATATCAGGAATGCAACAGTTGTAGCCCGTTTCATAAAGACCTCATTATTCTGATGGCTCTTGATGTACTGACTCCACCATCACTCCACTCTTTGTGAAGCTCTATCGAGGTCATAAATTGGCTTTGCTTGACAACCTCCTTACTTCTGCAGTCATCCTGTTGCTTATGTACCTTTTCCTACCACACTTTTCCTACCACACTTTTCCTTTCCAGTCCTCTTTTCCAGTCCATTTTCTGAAGAACTGACAAACCAGCAGAACTAGATCAAGAGATAAACAGTATTTATCCTGTATCAAGAGCAATTTACTTAAACTCTAAATGAAATATTATAAATTTTTTTTTAGATTTTTAAATTTTTACTTTCATGAGCTGTAAGCCATGATCATCAAAATGAAAATAAAAAAAGGCTTGATATTTTCTGCTTTGTGTAATGAATGAAGAATATGAGTTTCACTTTTTAAATTCAATGATGATAAATATAACTTTTCTATAATATTTTAATATAATATTATTTTTAGGCACTCTAGGATAGATAGATAGATAGATAGATAGATAGATAGATAGATAGATAGATAGATAGATAGACGGATAGATAGATAGATAGATAGATAGATAGATAGATAGATAGATAGATAGATAGATAGATAGATAGATAGATAGATAGATAGATAGATAATTTATTTATAATTTAATCCATATAGGAATTTATATTTGGTGACAGAAAAATTGAAAAGTGAATACATTATTCATACGCAATCCCTCATTAGTTTTTTAATTACTCATTAAATCATTCATAGAGTTTTCTTATCATTATAAAATAACTAACCAGTTCAGTCAGATATGATAAATAATGCTTATGTAATAATAAAAACAAAGACCAATAGAAACTTTTGGAAAAAGTGTTTATTGCGAAACATGAGTGTGTGAGGTCTGGGTAGTGGGGACTGCGGCCAAGTGTCGTGCCTTTAGCACGGCTGGAGTGTCACGGGTGGCCGAGAAGAACAGAAAACGCACCCTCACTTGATGAGCGGACATTGACTGTTCCCTCGCTTTCCACCCAATTTTGGTACACAGTCCCCGGCCCCGAAATGAAAGGAAAGAATCAAGGGCCAAAAAAAAACTGCTTGATTGGGGGCTGACTTCCAGAGAGAGAAATATGTGGGCAAAAGGCAAAAAATCAAGAGAATGTGTTTAGAAATTACATCTCATAGTCCTTTTTGTGTTGTTCAGTTGGTCTTCAAAAACATAGTTGACATCCTGACACCATGGGGTCTGTAGATACACCACCTTTCTCTCACCACTCTCTTGGAGAAGGGGCTTCTTACACAGACAAGATGTTCTTTACAAAGGCTGTAAAATAAGAAAGAACCAAACATTAAATATGAACCCATTTCGCAATAATGATGTTGATTCCTAAGCGCCCATGTGGTTCAAGAGGTTATCTACAAACTTTAATATATGGGGTGGGGAAGTAGTGTGGGGGTGTTAGCCTGGTTTATTTGGAAGCCTTACTTTCGTAATTGACAGAGCCGTTCTCGTCCTCCTGGCCTTTCATCAGGTCTTCAACCTCACGCTCGGTCATCTTCTCTCCTGTAGATGGGTGGGATGTTTAATTTTACTTTCACTTTATTCCATCAATTCTTAATCAAGCTCTTGGACCTCCTACAGAAAATACATCACCTAAGTCTAGGCTAAAGATTATTGGAACCAATATTTTCCATGATAGTGTTGGATGTTCTTAGACTTTCCTTCATTTGACCCAACAGTAAAAAAAAAAAAAAAAAAGAAGAAAATTCCCAAAGTCCTTTACTTGTTCACTTACCGAGTGTGGACAGTACAATGCGCAGCTCAGCGCCCATCACTTTGCCATTGCCTTCTTTGTCAAAGACGCGCAGACCCTCAACGTAGTCATCATAGGTTCCCTTCTGGATGGCATTGACAGTCTTCAACATGGGGAGGAAAGTATCAAAGTCAATCCTCTTGTTGGCCATGTCTGAAAACAAATAATAGCACTCTTTATTTTCAATTCTGTACCATTCACCAACATTTTAACAAAACAAGGCCCATTATTTAGAATTTCATGTTTCAAGCAAGCAATTTAACCATCGATCAATTTGTTAGATGTAATTAGCTAAGTAAGGTGACTGACTTTTAGGCCAGTTTTTAAGGATTCAGTGTTTTGGGTCTTCTAGATGCTTTATTTCTAACATTTTCAAATCTGCTATGTTGTATAAGCTAGACATGTACTGTACATATGTCTATTAGCCTGAAATAAGCAGACATTTTATTTATTTATTAATTGTTTATAAATTGCAGAATTGTTCTGGTATTTTTAATTAAACTTGCTTTCCTAACATGAAATAAATAACAAAAACCGTAAAAAAAAACAATAAAAAAAAAATTAAACTAAACTTTAATAATTTTTTCTTTGAATAAGCTAGTAATAGAAATCTAACGTAAGACCTTTAATGTCCATTACAAATGCATTAGTCTTTTCAGTTGTTTAATTATTATAAGAATAATAATATACAGCAATGACGAACTAAAGTCGAAGCGCAAGGTACAAACTAGGGAACAAGGTTAAACTGTACAATACTTTTTGGTTAATCCATAGTTTATGAAGGCGTCCAGTTGTCCATGGCCTATAAATAACTAGCCAATATTTTATTATTGTGAGTTTCAGTTTTTTTTTTCAGTTTTCATTCTCTTAGCATTTAACAAAATCTGTAAGTAAACAAAAGGAATTGAGCTCTTACCGTCAGCGCTTGGGTTACCCAGAATTCCCTTGACATCCTTGTTGGTTGGGTTTTGTCCCAGAGCACGCATGATGTCAGCAATCTGGTTGTAGGCGATCTTGCTGTCGCCAACTCTGTCAAAGAGACCGAAGGCCTCTTTGAAGTCTGGACAAATGAGATATAACATAAATTTGTCCATCATGTGGGATTTACAGTATCAAGGCAAAAAAGACTTATGGTGATCTATAGAAATCTGAACATCTATTTTAATTGTGTTTAATGCCAATTTAAAGAGGGCCATAGATGTCCTAGTTATTTTTTTTTTCAAGGTCAAAGAAAGAAAGCGAAGGTAGTCCTACTTAGCAAGGCCAACTGTGTGTTCAAGAAGACATGGAGTGCCCCTCAGTTGGCGTTGCTATTTATATTAGTCGAAATGGAAAGGTATCCAGTGACGGATTGATGGCCTTGTGTTGACCAGCTGTCCCCTTTCAGGCGCCATTTGGTAGTGGTAACCGATACATCTTAAGAAAGCAGCTTTTGCCAAACATGGCCAAGTGTAAGAGGGGAATGCTGACTGAGGCGTAATGCGCAACCATGGGTTAACAAGATGTCTTTTTCTGGGACTGTAACTGTACACATGTCTGCGATACTATTAAAACAGGAAGAAGTGAAGCATGCTATTAACTATTTCACAACATCTAAAAAGCACACAGAAATATGTTGGAGATTAAAAGATCAGAGTGGTCATTATGGCCTAGACTTATTAAAGGCTGACAGCAAAAAAAAGCAGGACCAATTAATCACATTCCAGCAGTTTAGTTATGGATTAATGCTAATTCACGATCATCTTCTTCAGTATCTAGCACAACAGCTGCACTGAAGTCTTGGATCATTTCGCTTCAAGTTGGTATATGCGCAAGTTTTTCAACTTGAAGATTGAACCAATTTGAAGAAGGTTTAAAGTACACAAATGTGTTATATTCCAATATATGCTACTTTGATATTACTGAAATATGAGTTCACCAGTTTTTAGATATTAAATATTCCTACACTATGTACATCACAGGCAAATCGTTATATATCATGTTCAGTACAGCATACTCTCCTCAAAAATCTGTTTAACTTGCAATCACAAAACAAAACAACATAAACAACATATTAAAACGTGCATATGGTTATTTGACACATTTATTTCATGCTAGCGCTGAAGATGAAAATGTCATCATCATACGGTTAGCTACATGATAATGTACTTCTCAACACCCAATTTTTACATTTATCATCACCAACTGGAAATTTGCAAAAGAATGTTTTTGCATTAGCACAATGGTGATACTCAGTACTCAAGATCTTTAGGTTTATGGTATTATTAAAGAGCTTTCGATTGATCTACAGACAGAAATTGTGCATCACGCAACATAACTTGGGAGATATGGGACAAAATGTGTGCCATGGCATGTACACATGTATTTGGCATGTATTTTTTAAGTATATATTATATTATATATATATTATTTTGCTGACTGAGTCTAAGAATGCACCTTCATAGCACCTACACATAACATTTGTCTACTCACCCTCAATCTGGTCAGCAGAGAAATCACCCTGGCAAAGAAACAAATACAAATCATTCGCGATGACATGATTACAAACAGTAAATGTGGGCAGTGACATCACTAAACACTGAAAACGCTGTGCATAAATATTGGGATTTATTAAACGTTCATCTATTGAAAGACCTCTTTGATCTTTGCAGCACTAAAATGATCAAATGATCAAAGAGCATCAAATAGCCTCAAGGAAAAAAAGGGATGGGATGACCAGCATCCTTTGCTGAACATAATCCTGAACTTTTGCGCAGTGATCACATGGATCGTTTTCCAGACCCGCAAAAAAAGAGTAAATGAGAGAGAAAGAAAGAAATATTCCCAAGTACACACCATGATGCAGTTTAGATGGAGGGGAGACGGGGCACAAGTGAAGAAGCCGAAGTCCCAGGAGAGTGGTCCTGATCTCTTGGTTCAAGACCTTCTTATTTAAGCCAGGCCAGTGATGTCACAGGGAGGATCGGTTGACGCTTCGTGACCGTCTTTAACTTTCTTAGGGCAAGCTGAATGCTCGAGACGCACCCTCCTCCAGAGCACTTGCTATTTTTAGACCAACTCTCCAGGCCACTTTTTTGAGACCGTCTCACCTTTTGGTCAGCAATATATCGCTACATGGTGCATCGTTATATAATGTTCAAATTGTAATAATTGACTGAGATAACTAGTCAGGGTGAATGTATGATAAATATATGTGTGGTGCACCATAATTGAGGTTTTAACGCAAAAGAAAAAGAAGGGTCGAACTGCGGTTGTGATATTTTTAACCTGTGATGCTCAGTCACATATGGTTATATAAGGAGCTTGGGAAAAGTCAGAATGTTTTTACTTCAGTTGTAAAGTCTAAGAATATTTTCGCACTATATACTGTTTTAATACATTAAATTAATACCTCAAGTGACCTTCCTTTAATATTTTTTTTAATTTTTCGGTATTAAAATTTTACAATATGAGGTGATATTCCAATAATAATATGACATAATGTCAATAAGATGACATTAAAACTACACCATGATAAAGTGGAAGAATCTGGGTTATTTATTTATTTACTTCTGTTCTTACAAAAAAACTTCTCGCATATTTTAAGAAGAGTGTACATGCTGATTTAGCAGTGTTAGCCAGGCTAACTTGCACTAAAATTAGCTGTCAGTTTAGCAAACCAAGTTCAGTAAGAATCCAGCTAATATCAAACTACATCTTTATTTATCAAGCTAGCCAATGTGAATACATTACATTACATGAGTACATTACATCATAATACGTTAATAATCGTGCTCTGTCAGAAAGAGTTAGCATTTCTTATACAGACTGCCATCTTGAAGTTTGAAGTTTCCCACTGTGGACAAATGAAAGGTACATCACACATTTTCAAAAGGAGAAGCGTTTGGTCGCGAACTGTATTATACAATATCTTGATACATTTTACAACTATTTGGCCTCTGTCTATTCCATATTGATATGATCATAGGACTGCTTTTCTGAGGCAATGGTTCTTTCATGACCACGCCCCTTCATCCCCTTACAATTTTTTTAACGTGAGTCTTAATTCATGTTTCTCTTCTCCTTCATTTCCCGAGCAGAAATGTGGTGAGTTTCATAACACTGATATGCAAATGGGTTTTAGTGGCGCTCTCCTTTATTACCTTAAAGGAAACACAATTCAGTGGAGTGGCCTCTGTGTTTGTCAATCTCATTGACGGAGGTGTGGCTTTCACTTCTTCTCTGATTCACTATCTACAAATACTGTAAATACTACACAACACAACTGTCCTCTAAACGACGTGTCACATAAATGGCCAAAAAAATCCTTAGATTTCAGTAAGGTTATGGGTGTTGCACAGTGAACCCTTTGGACATTTGATTTGCCTTTATTTGTTCTATTTAACCTTATAGTACAAATCATAATTTAGACACCTTCCAATTATATATATATATATATATATATTTCTTTTGTCTTCTTCTTTTTTGTTATTAAAAAAATAAATGTATATATCATTTATATTTACCAGCATCAGAAATCAGCAGTTAACAAAACTTTGGATTAGAGCCGATATAAAGGCTTTACAGATCTTGAGTAGCAGACACATCTGACAGTGAAAAAAATTCCAGGAGTTAATATCAGTTGAAAATCATGATCATTAAAATTTTTTTGCGTTCACCATTCAAATAATACTTGCTCTGTGGCAATTGTGTAGGTAAAAACATGATCAGTTTGCATATGCTCATCATGAGTATGCATACATGGAATTATTGGGCTTGGAGTTAATTTCTTGAACTAGTTTTTTGGGGGGTAGAATAAATGTACAGCCTTTAATATACAGTAAGAAAACTCAAATAATTTGGTGCACAAGTTTTAATTTATTTTGGGTTTTCCGGAATCAACACAGGGTTGATTAAACATAAAGAATCAAAATCGACATAAATTAATATTCTATTGAATATCCCTATGCTAAAGAAATCTGAAGTTCTCCAAATTCCTTATCCACATTATTCAATACACCAGTTCAACTGGCAGCAGAACAGCCTCAAACCATGATGCTACCGCCACTATGGTTATCAGTTGGTACAGTGCTTTTGGGACTAAATATCTCACCTTTACTCTTCCTCCAGAAGGCTTTTTCTTTGTCCTTGTGGTCATCTGTAAACTTGATTGATTTAAAAAAATGGCTTTACGTTACCTCTACCTACACATTTTCTCAAACAAATAGTGCCAGAAATAACAGAACTGTGAAAAATAGTTAACTCTTCATTCCGCAGTGGGTACGTTCCAAAATATTTTTAAATTAGCAGTTATTAAGCAACTAATTAAGAAACCCCACCTTAGCTCCTGTCAGCTGTCAGACAACATCAGACCTCTCATTTCTCTCCAAGACCCTAAAAAAGTAGCACAGCATCTATGTTTATATCTAGATAGGAATAGCTTACATTAAATTCATCAGCCTGGATTTAGGTCTCATCACAGCACAGAGACAGCACTTGTTAAAGTAGTAAAATACGTCCTACTGGCCTTTGATTAGGGTTGCGTCTCTTTGCTTGTGTTACTTGACCTTAGGACAGCTTTTGATACCATTGATCATAATATTCTCCTTCATAGATTAGAAATGTAGGTAACGACCCACCCCTGGCTCAGATCCTATTTGACTGATTGTTATCAGTTTGTAGATTTGGTGACTATTCTGCATGTTCTCAAGTGACGTTTGGTGTTCCACAAGGTTTGGTCTTAGGCCCACTGCTATATTCACTGTTATGCTGATGACACACAGTTATATGTCTCATAAAAAAAAAATAATAATAATAAAGTTGAGCAATGTATGAAGGACATAAGAGACTGGACGCTAATTAACTTCCTTCTGCTTAATCCTGAGAAGACAGAGGTTCAGGTACTAGGACCACATGCAGGTAGAAGTAAACGTTCTGATCGTACAGTAACTCTGGATGGACTTTCTGTTTCATCATGTACTACCGTAAAAAGACCTCAGTGTGATTATAGATTCCAATATTAAATTTAACGCTCATATAAAATAATATTTTATTATTTTAAGGATAGCATTCTATTACAGTATCTCAGACATATTGCCAAGATAATTCATATATTGTCACTAGACCAAGCAGAAAAATCGGTTTATACAGTAGTTCACTTTATCATCTCTAAGTCTGATTATTGTAATGCCTTACACTCTGGATGATCAACTAGGTGCATAAACAAGCTCCAGTTATTCCAGAATGCAGCAGCAAGAGTCCCCACTTGAACCAGAGGATATGAGCACATCACCCCTATCTTATTACCACTGCATTGGCTCCCAGTATCTGAGTGAACTGCTAGTGTCTCACTATCTGACACAGTTACTTCTCAATAAAAGGATGCAGGCTGCTTGTCAGTACCACATATTATGAAAACTACAGCAGGCGGCGGAGCTGCCCCAAAGCTATGGAATAGTCTTTTAATTAATGTCCGGGACTCAGGCACAGTCTTAGTATTTAAGTATAGGCTAAAACCTTTTATTTTTAACCAAGCATTTTTGTGAAAAGATTTGCCTTAGGTAAAGGAGCAGATCTGGGGGACTTATTGATGTAGAGTATTATGGTGAACTGGTATGTTTAGATGCTTTCTTCCCCACTGAGGTTTGTTGACCGTGAAGTGATTGGTCGCTTTACATCTCAGGGAGCCTCATGTCTGTGTTTTTCTGGATCACCCTTTTAGTTATGTTGTCATCGTTAATTTTGCCAGAATCGCTGCTCTGAACTAAATATTCATGCACCTTATACAATATGTGACTGTGACCATACCTAACCAGTGATCCAGACCCCCTCTGCCCTCTGGATCTGGCAGACTCATCCTGGTGCTCCACTTCTGGTTGGAGATCTTGTCGCATCTGCTTGGGATGCATGCGGTGACTTAATTCTACCATGAAAATAGTCCTGGCCTCGGCGGATGCTGAGAGGTGTTCTTATAGGACTTGTGACTGCAGTCGCTTAATAGTTCATGACTGGAATTTCCTACAGGTTTTGTACCTGAGCCTCCAACAAACTGAACTGAACTCCATATTAACTTCTTTAGAATCAAATCTTCTTCTGTTATATTAAATTTCCAGCCGCCTAACACACAGTATGATTCCAAAACAATGCCTGCTATATGTTATCACCCAAATGAGGATGGGTTCCTAGTTGAGTCTGGTTCCTCTTAAGGTTTCTTCCTATTGCCATCTAAGGGAGTTCTTCCTTTCCACTGTTGCCCTCGACTTGCTCATTTTGATTCATACAGATTTTCTCACATGTTTCATACACATGTCCAATCTTTTCTTATGATTCTGTAAACCTGCTTTGCAACTATGACCAAGTGCTATACAAATAAAATGGAAATTTCTAACAATAATAATAATAAATTAAACTGCAGACAGTGACACTGGTGTTCCAGAAGCGGGTTTCTGGATTGTTCCTGAAAATTTGAACCTCCTTGTCTCCACCTCCCAAAAACTTTCAGTGTGCACAATAATTTGAGCTGATCTAGGAATATGCAAATGATTGGAAAGTATGTTCCTGACTTGCCTAAATCTACCATCCTCTTTCTCAGATATGCAGAGCTCCTTGACCTTTCCCATTGTAATGTGTTCTGGTTCATTTAATGAGTGGAGTCCTTTAAACAGTATGTTGCACAGAGAAGCTACCGGCTGCATCCAATCATCATGACTAGAAGTTGAGTAGCCTCAAATTTGGCAATTTAAACTTAAAACAACATTGTAAGACTCAGTGCCAGTAAATTAATAACTTACTGTGTGCATGTATAATTTTCTCAAAAAAACCCAAACTAAATTAAATCTCTGTTAAGTGTTCTGTCCCAAGTAAAATACCGGTTATTGAAAGCCCAATATTGCCAAGGCATTCATGTTCATGATGACTGTCTGTGAACTTCTGAGAGCAACTGTAGATGGAATGTGGACTTTATATTGGCTTAATATTGGCCGTCCTGCTTGGTGTGTATATTTAGTAAGCAGCCTGATCTCTCTTTTCCTGCATGGGTTGTGTGCTTACTTAAAAATGTGTCTCTGTAGGTGTCATACATAATACTAATGAAATAAAACTGAGGGATGATTGACTTGTTCCCACATCTACATATACAGTAATGTGTGTGTTTAAAAAAAGGAAATAAACGTATTAACACTCTATAAGTATCCTGTATACTTTGTGTTGATAAAATGCAACCCTTCTTGTTTTATGTCTTACCCCACCTCTGTGAGCTCTATCTTTAGCCCCACTCTGTCCAGAGGTGTCAATTTCTTTCACTCCGAGACTTCCCGAGGGTCTTACACATATTACACCCTACCCATGTTCCCTAGCAGCAGGCCACAGATCGTAAAGATGCCTTACAGCAGCTTGAGTTACTCCTCGTGCTTAGTGCTGATCCAGGATCTGCTTCAACAGATTCATCGCTGCACTGCAAGGCTGATCTCAGATCGTAGTTTAAAAAAAGCAGTGGTCAGAGTGCTGTATTGTACATAGTAGAGGAGGTAGAAGCCTTATTTGGATTTGGCAGCAAACCTTGAGGGAGCACTTACTCCTGACCGTTGCCTCATGTGATCACGCCTGTGTGTGTTTTTTTTTTTTTTTAAGGCATGTGATTGTGCATTTTTATTTGATTAAAGTGTCTAATATTTTTGAATAAATTTATTTCAATACACAATATTATCTGTTAAACATTTAGATACTTAAAGTAACCTGGGTTTATACCACGATAATGTATTAGTTATCATATTACTATAGTTATAATAACTATTACATTATTATTTAAAACATATTGCAATTTTTTTATTTTATTTCAACAACGATTTCCTTTAAATATACCTAAAAATATGACCTAAATTTATCATGTAGCTTCTTTAAGCATGTATATATATATATATATATATATATAAAAGTTTAAAAAACACAAAAGATTCAACTTCCTTTAGCATTTATTACTGAACAGATGCAAATGACCAAACAAGAAACAGTAATGTTGCTTTCTTAAAAAGAAAGAAAGAAAAAAAAAACATCTGACTGTCTAAAACGATCATTTACTATTAAGACTCCGTAAGCAAAGTAATCCTGCATTACAACTAGAAATAATGTCAAATTCAGTTTAAAGCATGTTGCTTAAGGTGCTTCACACTATAGTTGTTTAACAGCTAAATGTCATATGAAAAGCAAATGCTTACAGACAATATACAAATACAAAAATATCACATTCCCAGTTCTTTTCCAATTATTAACAGCAATTCACCAAAGCAACTCTCTAATACAAATTTTCCAAAATACAGTGCACAGATTTATCTTGCCACTCCCTAATTTTCGTTTTTTTACTTTATGACGTTAAACTTGAAGCATGAACATGGAGAGTTTGGAGGACGTGACTGCGCGACAGGCATGCACAAGAACACAGCTCTGTGTGTATGTTTCTATGTGTCTGTGTGTGTGTGTGTGTGTGTGTGTGTGTTCGTGTATCTTCTGTCCTGGGGGACGGTAAAATCTCCAGGCTGAGGTTTTGTACTTAAAGCGCTGATTAGCATGCAATGTCATGTAGCAGTGAACCTGTGATACAACGGAGCAGAACAAATCAGCATCAGTGTCCTCATTTTAATCCTGTGCATTTACCAGCTATTTAAATACATGGATTCACGTAATTATGACAAATCTTTTTTTTTTTTTTTTTTAAGATTTTTGGATAAAATGAATCAGCAATTGGTTTATTTTGATGCATTTGTCCATTTGAGTCTATGCACGTTTTTATAAATAAAGTTTAAAAAAGGCTTAGCTCCACCAAAATGGAGCAATAATATCATACCAATTTTTTTTTTTTTTTACAATTGAAGTCAATTTACTGTACTATGAAAAGTCTTACAGTACTATGAAAAACAGTACTTTTGCTTAAAAGCAAAATATAAAGTCATGTGGGGGGCTCAAGACTTTTGCACAGTACTGGATGTCTAATTATCTCTTGTTTTACAGATAAAAAAACAAAACAGATCTATTTCAGATTTTTTTAACCCACCTTTACACCTCGAACGCGGGAAACTTGGCTGTTGTTGGCTGGAGGAGGTCAGCGAGAAAATAAATAGTTCCAGCCATTCCTGCATTAAAGTGGAAGAAAATTATTTACAGTTGTAATGATAGAAATCTGTTGAGGTGTAAAAGAACCACAAAGATGATCATTTGCAAATGCCGGCTGACTAGAACTCAATCAGACTGAAACTTTTTGGAGTTGTGGTGTATCCAGGAATCTAATGATATTCACCAGTAATATCGTCCATAAGTATACATTTTTATAACACGCGATCACATACCCTAGTCCAATGCGACAACAACAAATGCTGACTTTTTCTGATGTTATTATTATCATTATTACATTTGCAACAAGAAGTACCTTCAAAAAGAGAAAAAGGTGTGTCTGGAGTGCGGCAGCCATGTTTCCCGTAGTTCATGCACCAATCTGCAAACTAATGACAGAAACATACGCATCCCATCATCATAATAAGATCATATATTTTCAATCATGTTTTAGTATTAACATATCAACACAGGTATCTATTATTGCTCCAGCTGAAATACTGTACATTAAAAAAAAAATCATATGTCAAACTTTCTTCTTATGTTTCACTCCTCTTCCAAATGTGTTGTTTCAGTGTTTATGTAAATGAGCTACTGCTAAGCCACACCCTCAACAGGCCTGAGCAACTATCCAGGTGAGGAACTGTTCTTATATGAGCGTGAATTAGGAGGAAAATCTAACTGGCCAGAGTAAACAGAAACAGAAAAAAGGAGCAAACATTACTTTGCATAATAGTGTTTGATAAAATAATGTTAAAGCTTTTCATATTTATGAAAATAACCATCCTTAAAACAATAAAGTCCCTATACGTATGCCGTATATTTAAATTCTTTTGCAATTATCTCTGGAACTTTTGACACTTCTGGTGGAGATGATATTGATTGTTTGAGCGATTTAATGTTTATTTATATCAAAGAATTGTGAAACGGAAATCTGAATATATAAATAAAAATTTCACTTTAATTCTATATTAAAATGGTTAATAGTGTTCTATACTATGAAAGTGTGGTCTATTAACTAACTTTAAAAAAAAAAAAAAATCTGTACATGTTATTTGTTTACACTTTTTTTTATTCCATGACCTAGACACATTTTTATTATTTAGCACAAAAATACCTATAATAAATACTTATTTTGTATTTATTATTATTATTATTATTATTGCTTTTTCAGTTTTAAATATCAACTGCTAAATAAGTATTAGTATGTGTGTGTATATATATATATATATATATATATTAGTAATTAGTATGTATCTAATTATTATTTTTATATCCAGAAATGTGTAATACCATGCAGGCCCTGAAGAGGTGTTTGGGCTCCTGGGTGAGTTTGTAGAGAGCCAGGAAGGCGTAGGCGTTTCCTGCTGCTCCATGACACAATCCATAACCTTTCTTTAAGAGACCTCTGTGCCAGATGACCTCACCGCACTGCATGGCATCATGAAGGTACTGCTGCTCACCAAACACCTTCCGGTTTACGAGAGGACGAAAAAAACTCAAACGTAGTGCATATAATTGTGCATTTATTGGCCAAGTGCTGCAGTGGTGTTCGGTCAAGTAAAAATTGAACATGAAGCAAAACTGAAATCATACAAGCTATATATTAAAAGTCGTCAATAATCCATTCTCTATGGTTTGGACTCTTTTGGTTATACCTTGTAAGCCTGCAGAAGCATGTAGATAACTCCGGGAGAGCCGTGACACCAGTGCACCAGGAGATCCCGGTTATCGTCGACACATGGAGGATAATTACCTGACGGAAACTTCAGTTGGCACAAGTAATCCACGCTGGGCTTCACGAGGGCTGGCACAATGCTGTAGTTAGAGATGAAACCAGGCTACAGGGATACAAGAGGACTGCTTACAGTATATCTCGGTATTTATATACACAGCTAAAACAAATACAGTGGTACCTCGGCATACGAATGTAAGCCTTCCTGGAGGCGAGTTCTCGAGGCGAAAATATTCATAGATTACACTATACATGACATTTGCAACTCTACAACTCACTATACAACTCATTTGTTTTGTTTAAAAATGGACACTGCAGTGCACCATTGTGATGAATTAGTCTGGAAGCACGATGATATAAAATGTCTGTCCTGTAAAGCTGATTTGAATGATGGTGAATAATCCTAAATTCGGAAAATCTCAACAAAAACAGAGTTCACAGTCGAATACAGTGGAAAACAGCTCGCAGACAAAATGGCATCCGGGATTTCCCTCATGATTTAATGTCGCATAGACAACATTTCATGGCAGTGTGGGGCGAGGAGACAGATTTAGTCAAGTGGATTGGTATCCTTTCCATTGTTTATTCGTGTCAAAGCCGTATAAGACTCTGTCGAACTTAAGAACAATTCTGACTTACAAACGTGCTCCCGGAACGGAAATCGTTCGTAAATCGGGGAATTACCTGTAATGTAAACGCAGATGAACCGTTCCAGCCACCCAATAGTGTTACCAATATTACTAAAACAATCGAAACATTTAGAAAAGACATATAAATCTAAATGAAAGAAAATATGAAACACATTAAACCTCACTTAACCTTAATTTATGATTCTGCTGGTTGCTTTAAAAACTAAATTAAAGGTGGCTCCCTTTCCTTCTCGCTACCATCCTTGCTAACATTCTTGGGATTCATGGTGCTACTGTATGTTTTCACTAAATCTTGCACAAAAGCAAAAAAAAAAAAAGCCCCCCCAAAATATGTAAACTCGCTTCGCCTGGCTTTCCACCGACACAAACAAGTTCTGAACAGATTCTGTACATACATTGATGGGACTGGAAAGTTTTTAATTCAAAAGCCGGAAATTTGTGAGGAGGGGGCTTCGTATGCCGAGGTACCACTGTATCGCCAAATGATATGCCCAGTTGTAGATTTTACCTGCATGAGATAGTAGTAGATGCCTGAAAGACCATGGGCGGCACCCACATACTGTTCCTGGTACCACTCGTACATGAGCGGACTCTGGTGCTCCACCCTCATCCTCTGAGACAGGTTCTGACCCGATGCCAACACAGCCTCACAGATCTACACGTTCACAAACACAAATGTTGATGATGATGACTGCAAAGAATCGATATACTAGGACCCCACAAATCCATGCCGGTGGTGGGGGGAAATCACCCCTCTTGCAAGACTTTTCCTGGGCTCGACCCTTGGAGGACTTCAGGCCTGTTATGACCATGGAGTGCACTCTTGTCTAAAGACAATGGAGAAGAAGCAGCTAAGAGAGCACAGCTTATTAACCCTACATCATTCCATCATGCAAGAGAGAATGATCCTCATGCAGAATGCCACTAAGCAGACTAATGTGAAAAAAGACACCACCTATATACACCATGGATGGGACACCATGGATGGGACACCATATCATCACTGGTAGCTAAACATACTGTCACCAGCAAAGGGTGGAACTGGGATCAGATTTTCTGCTAATTCAAAAAAATTCTTTCTAGGCATGCGCAAGGAACAGTAACTGAGTTACTGGATCATCCTCTTCCTCATAAGGCTGCCAGAAGGTAGCAAGTGAAACAGCACAAAGAGCACATTTGCTCCAACCATTAACTGTACATCCACCACTGATATCACCATTCATGCAAAGAAAAACAACAAAAAACAAATTCTTGTGTTTGTATGGCTGTAGAAAAAGAACAATAAGGCAAGTCTGGCATCAATAATCAGTTTCTGAGAGTCTCACTGACCTGCTGGATGTACTGCATGGGGATCTTTTCCTGCTGGAACTGCTGATTGATGAAGATGAGGGAGAAGAGGAAACCCACACGGCCGTACAGCAGCTCGTTTGGGAGGCTGCCTAAACCTTTCACTACCGATTTGTGAAACTGCATCAACCTGGGAAAGCAGAACAATGAAGCTCAACCACTCTCTGCCCCTTTCTGGAATGTTCTTCGTAAGGGATCATGATCGTAACCTGTTGATGCACTCCTCCGATTCCTGGGTTCTCTGCAAGCGGTGGTAAACGACAGCGGCTACGGCTAACGGTCCCGCGTCTCCGCACAGGAAAGTCACCCATCGCTGGGTTAAACTCCTCAGACTGCGGCCCACGTGCTCCAGCGCCCTCTGGAGGAACCCGGGGTCGCCGTAGACTGAGTGAAGGTGCAGGTAGAGCATGGCGATGCCTATATGCAGTTAAAAAAAAAAAAAAAAGTACTGACATTACTCACCTGTTCAACACGTTCAGTTGGTATAGATTTATAGGTGTGTCTAAAAATATTGGCACCTTTTGGAACAAATGAGTTTAATAGTTTGGGCAAACAGCTTAAGATAAAACTTTTCTAATGAATAAAAGTTTATTCCAATTGATTTTGTGTAGTTCTAAGAATTTTATTTTTATGTAACATTTATTTATAAAAACATGCTCATTTACTTATTTAAGTTTTAAAAAGTCCTAGAATTAAAGTAAATGATAAAGAATTATAAATAATAATTATTTTTATTAATGATGTACCAGTTTTCCAGTTCTTTCTAAATCTCAAACTCTAACTTTCAAACTTTGATGTATGCTTTTCGACAATCATCTTGATTCCTTTTGATATGCAAGTCAAACATTTCCTAATCAACCAGTCTAGCTGTGATAAACCATGACACAAAGATGTTCGCGCTTCTCGAACCTGCCCAGCCAGTGTATCCAGTGCAGTCGCTCGGGTCGGCCGTCTTCAGCCCGTTCTCCATCACGGCCAGCAGCTCTTTAATCTTACCGCTAATACGACCTGCGAAAGCAGGCGTGAGCTGGAAATAGAAAGGATTTTTAAAAAGGAACATTTACTACTACAATAAATGTTGAATGTTTATCCTGTTATTCATAGATGCATATGCAACTCACTCTTCCATGGGAGTCGAACAGGTCCTGCGTGGTCTCAGGTCCATTATAGTCCAGGTAGGGGTTCTTTAGAGCTCTCTGGTCTGACATCTTTCACCTCGCTGAACAAGATTATCGCACAACACATGATTTGAAGAAATATGAGGCAACTTTATTTATGAACTTATTTCAGGAGTGCCCAATTTGTTCAAAATGTGTTTTTGTTTTTAATTAGCCAAAAATGAATAAATGAGCTTCATTTATTAATGTCATGTTATTATCTGTGGGGGCAAGGGTAGCTCGGTGGTATTAAGGTGTTGCTGCTGATCAGGACGTTCCCGGTTTGAACCCGAACGACACTGACCCCGTAAGTAACCCCGGATATACATGCGGGTGGGGAGTATCTGTCGCCCGATGCGCCTGCTGGGTGGCATGTGGACAGGCTCTAACACCCTAACACTATTATCTGCTATTTGGGCAATTAACACTAGAGATGAAAAAAAAACTTGACAATATTGTATTGCGGTTGGAATCCAGAAGGTTACATTACCGCCAGCTTTAGGTCTCATTCTCCCTCATCTTCCCGGCCTCTTAAAGCCAATTTTTCATGCCAGTCTTCCTTAAACGTCTATGCATCCTTCCTATGTTGTCTTGTTCTGTGTCTTGAACTTTTTCATCTCTCAGTACCGCTCAAGATCTAGTTGGAATTCTCCAAGTTGCAGCGCCACCTCCTGTAGATCTCCTCCATTCTCTCTCTCTCTCTCTCCTCAGCTTACCTGCCCTTTAATGCTGACTTTCCAGTCCAGTTTTTCTAAAAATCAACATTAAATGCTTTCCCATTCTGAAAGACTTTTGATGTTGCTTTCTACTCTCCCTAGTTCTTGGACCTGCGACATCATATCTTACCCTCTCCTGCATATATTTCCACCACAAGAGCAACATAGGCTATATCTGCTTTAAATAGTGAGCTGTTGAGCCTGTTGTATCCAGTTCTTAGTGTGATAATTAATATGTTCCATTTTCCCCCTTTTTATCACATCTATATTGTCCTGTATTATATGCAAATATATACATTATTCCACTTGCTGTTTTGCCTTTCTCCACACTGTACATCGGTACCTCGGCATAGGAATGTCCCACTTCACAGATTTTCGCCTTTAGAACTGAAATTTTGCAAGAAATTTGCCTCTGCCTACAAAGTATTTTCTGCATACGGACGAATGAATGAAATGAAAAGTGAAACAACTTTTTGAGTGGGTTTTTTGGAATTTTTGTGAGGTTTTGTGAAGACATAACACCATGAATCCCAAGAATGTTAGCAAGGATGGTAAACGAGAAAAAAAAAAAGGGAGTCACTTTCAGTTTGGCTTTTAAAGCAGCCAAAAGGAATCATAAATTAAGTTTGCATGTTCTCCCCATGCTTGGTGGGTTTCCTCCGGGTCCTCCAGTCTTCCTCCCACAGTCCAAAGACATGCAGATTAGGCTAACTGGCGTTAACACATTGCCCGTAGTGTGAATGAGCGTGTGAATGTTGACTGGAGGTCCTACCACAATCATACAAATGGAAATAAATGCAATGGTTCCTATACAGAGGTTCCTAGATGGATGGATGGAATGTCTATGTATTTCATATTTTACTTAATTTACATGACTTTTCAAAATGTTTTTGATTGTAAGTGCTTCTACCGAACCCCTAAGTCACAACATTTCGGTGAAATTCCACTACGTGTGTGACGTCATAAGAGTTGTGACGTGACGCAGCCGTTTAAAAATAAATAAATAAATGAATGAATGAATGAATGATGGAGGGAAAAAATAAATAAATAAAAAAGATCCAGGATGCCATTTTAGATCCGTGTGACGTCTGAGAAATTACTTCCACCTTCTCTAAGGTTTGACGCCTAATTATGAATAAAGACAACAACAACAACAAGAAACCGTATGTAAGATGAGTGCATTTTATCTTTATCCTAATCAAAATGCTTATCTATTACACATTATCATCATTGCAACTGTCATATGTAAGTGCAACACACAGCACAAGATCTGTAGCTTACGCTCTATTACCTATAATATGCTCGTGAACATAATAATATTCAGTAAATATTCGCTCGTGAAGGCAAAATGACATTTTAAATGTGAAATGTGAATGATTATTTAACCAAGCTGCGCTGCAGCAAAAACATACCATACGAGCCTGGGCTGAATCCCAAATAACGCTACGTTCATTACGTACGTGCACTAGCTAGGGTATATCATAACGGACTCCACTCCCTCCACTGTGCACTATTTTTGCAACACGTGGTTATTTGGAACACGACCCAGTTAGTACGTCTTCTTTGGGTCGCTATATTTGAAGCGCTGTAGGCCAGTGTTAGTGACTATATTGCCATCTGGTGGACAAGTACCGCAACAACATATATTTATTGTGCAGCATTATGTACTGTATGTATTGATGTTTGGATTGCAACAGGTAAAAAAAACGACTTAGAGAAAACATTTTTTTAAATTCTTTTTTTGGACTTTTGCAATGTGAAGACAGAGGATCTCCTAAAGATTAAAATCAAGCAGTAATAAAGTTGTTATAGTTGTTATCATAATTGATGAATAATCAAGGACTAATATGCTGATTGCTTTACCTGTTTATTTTACGTTTCATAAGACAGAGTGACTACGCATTTACACAATCCATCCATCCAGTCATTTAGGATCCTTGTTAGTCCAACTAGGAGTTATTCCGGTCAACATTTACACGTGCATTTACACATTACAGGCAATTAGGAAACGCCAATTGGTCAAATCTGCATGTCGTTGAACTGTAGGAGGAAACCCACTAAGCATGAACAGAACATGCACACACACCTGATGCGAGAATCGAAACCGGACCCTGGACATTGCTAACCACTATGCCACCATGCCGCGAATTACACAATCAGTAAATATAAATGAAATAAATTCGCTCTGATCATCAGAGGGTCAGTGGAAGTGTTTTACATGCAGAGGGAAATGCAATAATGTTTTAGAAGCCCTGAAATACTGAATAAGAAGCTCCAAGCTGAATCTTGGGGAACCTGAACTGGATCCTACACAGTGCCGGTCTGTGGGGTTGTGCATTAATTATAAACTATTCAACATAACTGGTGTAAAAACATCACACCAGTTTAAGGATTTGAACAACTTTGCAATAAAATATTTCAAAGTATTGTAATGCAAATATATGTACAAGTGTGCTTGAAAAAGTAAACAAAATAGATATACATGAAACAAATAAAATTTTATATAAATGAATAGGAAGGGCTATATGATGATCACAAGACAGAAATGTATCGCATGAAGCTGCATTATAAGGGACACTCAAAATATTTGTACTGTACAACATTGTGTATGTCATTTCAGCACCTGCAATTAAGAACGTGCATAAAAAGTCAATTTGTTTGCTTGAATTAAATGCCAAAAAAAAATCTCAGACATGAACACTTTTGTTTTTCTTAACCTATTTATTTTTAATATTTAATTTTAAAAAATAATTGTCATATTAAAATATCACACACCTGCTATATACACGCAAACCATCTCCATGAGCAAACTGTACCACAGTAAAATTGTAACTGCAACAATGATGAGAAACATATTATGTTCTGTTAAGCCATGGGCTCTCCATCTCCGAATCTGATTGATATTTTTGTAGAATTTTTTTTGTTGTAGTTGTTTACATGGTGGACTAGTTGCCATTTTTCTTGGGTCCATGTACATATTTAATGTTTAGAGAGAGAGAGAGAGAGAGAGAGAGAGAGAGAGAGAGAGAGAGAGAGAGGACCTTAATATGGTGAGAAATGGAAACGCATTAATTAGAAACCATGATTTAGATTTTTTACCCAGGCTAGTGATATCGGTGCTGTACACTCTTGTGGCCGCTAGGCGGCAACAACTAGCTCATATTTCTGAGCAAGTTTAGTTAGTTAAGGCTTAATCAACGTTGACGTTCGATACATGTACAGTATTATTTTTTTTTTAATTAAAATATATTTTAACATGTGAGAGACTTGTTCAGGGAAATGTGTATGAAGAAATATTCTTGGGAACGTAACCCCCCCCCTCCTACGTTTAGTTATGATAGTTATATTTTATATAACAAAACGCACTTGGAGTGAGCTATTCCTTGCTCAAAATATTATTTTATTAAGTTGCACGATATGCGTCATGTCATGTCATGTTTTTTAAATGTTTAAAAAACACACAAAATGCAAGAATGGGTCATATTTTTTTGCCATGATCGCTAGGTGGCGACAGTATTTTCTTTAATTATTTAATCTACCAAAAAAAATCAGCCAAGAAGAAGAAGTTTTTTTTCCGCTGGCGACGGCGACGCTGTGCATTTTTTTCTGCTCGGGAAACAGGGCTATATTTTTCCCCCCTTAATCCGCTAATCATCTTTCCAAGTTAATCTGATCGAGTGAAAAAAAATAAATCTCGTTCTTGTTTCTGAGATTGATTAGTCCGAGCATCGCTGGCTGAGCTGCTCGGCTAACGGTGAGTGGCTGAAACCCAAATCGATGTCCACCTCCTGTGCGCGGGCCCTACAGAGGCTGTGAGAACAATGCCGACTCCGCCCTTTGTAGTGCACTTGATTGGGAACACGGTGCGATTTGGGATTCAGCCATAGTGAAGCGCTACGGTTCTGCTTCGGCTAGTTCTATTGTCTAGGCCCTTGTTTGTTCTCGTGATTTGTAACTGAAATTTCAGTTTGACTATAAAGTTTATAAATTAGTTCGTGTTTAATTTTTATATTTAGGTTACTGGTGTAGTGTCGCGACGGGTTAGTGTAGATAGCTTTATGTTAGCGTTATATTGTTCTGTATGACTGCATTTAAAACAATTGAAAAGAACAATAAATGAATCCCTAGAATTAAACATGTGTGAGAAGTTCACATCGGACAACAAATATAACTAACTGGACGAACAAATAAATTAATAAATGCTGTAATATATGTACTTCAGTGTGCCGTTCGCTTTCATGACAAAAAACATTTAGCTGTTAGCAAACAGATGGGTATTAGCATGCTAGCTAAGATGTGAGAGATCAGGAATAAAGCTGGAGTTAGCCTGGATCATTTCATTTCTCTCCTCTTCCACATTAATTGCTAAAACGAACAGCCTCTATATTTACATCGGAGATGTTAACTGAAATAAGTGTTTCCAAGTGTATGTTTGTGTTAGTTTATTTTTTAAATACTTATAATAGATGCCATGGTCTGTACAGTTTCCCAAGTTAGAGCTCTAGTTTACAGGTCAGAAGGGTGAAGGGTTCAAGCCCACGTTTGCCTCGAGCCAGACTCTTTATCATTTCCGCACCAAATGTGCTGACCCTGAGCATCCCAACAATACAGGATATACCGTGCCGGGGGGGGGGGGG
>QMIH01000887.1:85321-118534 GCA_003987875.1 Clarias batrachus
TATATATATTTTATTGTTTAACAAAATGCTATGCACTGTTTATAGAAATGTTTTTTATTTATTTATTTAAATCTAATCAAAAACCTGATGAAGGATTTCTCTAAATCCAAGAATCGTAAACATCTGGATAACGTCTGTTTTGAATGCATGTGTTCTAGAAACTGAGAAGTTTCATCCTGTATGTGAAAGTGAATAAATAAATTTCAGTGTAATATTGAGTTATAAAAAGGAAATGTAGATATGTTGAAACGTGTAACAGGACACAAACTTGTCAGTTTAACTTTTTAATTTTTTTTTTTAATTGCTATAATGTCAGAAAAGGCTGACATGGCAAAAATAGCAGTTTCTGTTGTATCTGTAGTGTCTGGCCTTAAACATGGACATGAGATAATCTGAAGTTGATCTGCTTAAAGATGGATAGTTGATATTTTTCTAATATCACACAAACTGTATGAATACAGATGCATGGCAGCCTACCTAAGCGCCCTCTTGTGCACGCACACACTACTTTAACATTGATTTTGAAAGACAATCCACATAAAAAAAATTTCACTACCTCAACAAGCATGCAGATGTCAACCTGAATGTAGCAAAGCAAGGATCAACTGCTTCAACAGATAGAAACTAAAAACATGGAAAATTATTAAGCTGTTTATACTACAGACACACAAAGTACACAAATCAGTCTCCATTTATTTTTTTTCCCTTTTTTCATTGGGTGCATTCTTTCCTTCCAGACTGCGAGGTTTGCAAATGCTTTTTCGTCAACAAGTGCGAGGTTCACGGACCTCCTCTGTTCATTCCTGACACTCCTGTTCCAATGGGGGTGGCGGATCGGGCCAGACGAACCCTTCCGTCTGGACTAGAGATCCAGAAGTCCGATGTTCCTGATGCAGGCCTGGGAGTGTTTAATAAGGGAGACACTGTTCCAGTTGGAGCACATTTCGGACCCTACCAGGGAGATCCGGTAGACAGAGAGGAAGCAATGAACAGTGGTTATTCATGGGTGGTGAGTGATATAATCGTTAGAATTTACTTCCTATTCAAAGGTAAATTATGTATTTTAATGTGTAGAATGTTGCATCATATTTTGACAGATATACAAGGACAGACAGCGTGAAGAATATGTTGATGCTACAAATGAGATGCATGCTAACTGGATGAGGTGAGGAACACGCTGCCGCTCGGCCGGTGAACTGAGTTAGCAACTTTAGTTAAAAAAAAAAAAACTAGTAATTTACTCTTTTTGGTCATTTTGTGTCTTACATTTCCCTTTATTATTTTTTTTGCCACCAGTTTGACTCTGACTCTCACATTCCAGGTATGTGAATTGTGCTTGTACTGATGAAGATCAGAATCTCATGGCATTTCAGTATCAAGGTGGGATTTTCTACCGCTGCTGCCGACCCATCAAACCAGGCCAGGAGCTTCTAGTGGGCTATGAAGAGGAATACGCCAAAGATCTCAGTCCTGCGTTCGAATACCTCTGGAACAAAAAGTGTTCCACTAATGGTTACGTACCAATATTTTTATTTTATTATGCTCATTTATATTCTGATTTTTATTTTAAAAAGTATACCTAACGCACATAACATGCACTTTACATTGTTGCAGACAGATTAACGTAATAAGACGTGACCAAGTAATACTTGTGATGTGGGTAGTAATGCAGATGCTTTGTATACATGAAATGCTTGAATTCTGTTGTTCTTCCAGGCATACATGTTAATTTCAGTGACTGGGTCCATTCTGGGGCAACTCACATGATTGTCTAGCTTGATAATAGCTTGAAATACTCTACTGCCAACTTTGCAAGCAAACCTTGCAAATGTCATTGGGTAATCCAGAGTGTTCCCACAAGCTTATCATTTTTTTTGGCTCTTACTGAGGGCTTGATCAGAAACCGTGAAGCGACATGCTGTCTGACTTTGATGTGGACACTGGTACTTACAGTAGGGAAAGGTAGGAAATAAAGTATGGTTTTTAAACAACCTATTGACATGCGTGGTGTTTAAAAGCCATGCTGGCTACTTGAAGCATTTATCATAAAGTTATATTGGGGACCATCGGACACGATGCCATCAGTAATGGCCGTTATTCATTTTAATACTTTGTGTCTTTATGTGCATCAGCTATTTTATGGCCATCTGTGTAGCAGCTTTAACTGAACCCTTACGTGAATATACGCTGCACTTACTTTGCATTTATGGTTGGGGACAGCACTCATCACTGCACTGCAGAAGGCCATGAGTATCATGGAGTGGGTTTGTCTTTGTAAATTCTTAATGAATCAGGAGTGTGGAGGAGTGAGTTTGTGCCTCACTAACTTGCACCTAGTGCTCTATCTTTCTCCATCAAGTCTCTGCAAAGCCTTCTGGGCAATTTGCAAGCATTAATAGTTAACCTACAGGGTCAAGTGTGGTTCAGGGAGAAGCAGATCTTGGGCTTATATGTACACTTGGCGATTCTGGAGAAAGATTGCTGGTTTACACTTTTTTGTCAAGTTCAGTGAACATCTCGTTATCGGCCACTACCTGTTTGTTTTGTGTGTGAGCTGAAAAAAAAAAAAAAAAAACTCATCTGGCACCTCTGGGTTGGGGGGATGTAATGAAGTGAGATATTGACTGTTCGAGTAAAGTTACATTAATTATCCATATTAGACAAGGATAAATATACAGCGCATCCGGAAAGTATTCACAGCGCTTCACTTTTTCCACATTTTATTTTAAAGCACTGTTTTACAAAGGGGTAAATTCATTATTTTCTTGCAAAAAAAATAAATCACATGTCAATAGGTATTCACAGCTTTTGTCATGATACTCAAAATTGAGTTCATCTTGTTTCCACTGTTCGTCCTTGAGATGTTTCTACAACTCGATTGGAGTCCACTTATGCTAATTTCAGTTAATAGGACATGATGTGGAAAGACACACACCTGTCTGTATAAGGTCCCACAGTTGATAGTGCATGTTAGAGCACAACCAAAGCCATGAAGTCCAAGGAATTGTCTGTAGACCTCCGAGACAGGATTGCATCAAGGCACAGATCTGGAGAAGGGTATAGAAAAATTTCTGCAGCATTGATGGTTTAGATGAGCATAGTGGCCTCCATCATCGGTAAAAGGGTGAAGTTTGGAACCACCAGGACTCTTCATAGAGTGGGCTGCCTGGCCAAATTGAGCAATCGGGACTTGAAGGGACTTGATCAGAGAGGTGACCAAGAACTGGATGTTCATTTTGGAAGTGTTCCAGCGTTCTTTGTGGAAAGAGGAGAACCTTCCAGAAGAACAACCATCTCTGCCGCACTCCACCAATCAGGCCTATATGGTAGATTGGCCTGACTCCTCAGTAAAAGGCACATGACAGCCACCTGGAGTTTGCCAAAAGGCGCCTGAAGGACTCTCAGACCATGAGAAACAAACTTCCTGGTTGAAGCCTCTTTAACACCACTTACAGCCTCAAGTCTTATTTGATTATGATGCTATAAGATGGTTGTTTTTCTGGAGGGTTCTTCTCTCTCCACAGAGAAACACTGAACCCCTTTCAAAGTGACCATCAGGTTCTTGGTCACCTCCCTGAATAGTTGGGCAGGGCGGCCCACTCTAGGACATGTCCTAGTGGTTCCAAACTTCTTCCATTTACGGATTATGGAGGCCATTGTGCTCACTGGGACCTTCAATGCTGCAGAAATCTTTCTGGGGAAGTGCATGTCAAGCTATGCCATAGGGTACGGCACAAGGTATGCAGCTATGTAGAAGCATAAATCAGCTCATATCCGCATGTTCTCAAAGCTCGCCAATGTTACAGTGATTCTATGTAGCTGTTAATCCATAGTTGTATTAATGCTGAAGTTGCAGAATTAAGATTTTGAGATTAAGTTATGAATAATAACATTGCCTGCAGGAATCTAACAAAATGTGTTGCTAGCTGACTAGGTAGGCTAATGTGTTATGGGTCACGTAGTGTATTTGTTTTACTAATTATAACTGTTCAGTACCAATTGTTGTACCAACAATCTTTTTCTAGTCTCACTAACTACAACTTTAAATTTCCCATTTCAGGCTCTAGTTCATTTGACACAGCAATGTATCCTTTCAGAGCAGTCTTTATATAGTAAAGTAGCAGTTGGTGCCTTTCTTCTGAAGTTGCTGAGTTGTTTGACCTTGGATGCCCTTGAGTGCTTTAGATTTTTTTTGGTAATATGTTTCAATTTGCTGAACCTACAGTTTACAGTGTGCCGTTCTGTTCATCAACACAGGCGTAGTGCAGAATGGGTTGCTCCTTAGAATAGTCATAGAATGGTTGACCCATGCTGTTTACACATGATATGCTTTTGATCTCAAAAGGCAAACATCAAAAGTTTCTTTCTTAGTAGTCTTGGGAATCACAGATAGCTTCAAACTATTGTAATGGACATTAAGTTAGATTATTTATGTCTATGTCAAAATACATCATTCACAGCTTAAATTTCCTGGATGCATCTCAGCATACACTTGCATAATAATACAAAAAAATTAAACCATAAATATATTTGATCTGAAATTTCTTTGACAGAGATAAGATAAAAAATAATGAAGCAACATGTTACTAATTAGGGTTAGTTAGCTATCAAAGAATTCAATAATTGTGCCTGATCTCGTTAACCAAAGAGCACATGCACAGTTGCATGATAGAAGTTTCATAATGAGCTTTATTTGCACCTAATAATTAGTGACATTCATTTATATTCCTGAGTTCAGGTTTGCAAGCTGGCAGTTATTACTATAGGCAGTTCGTAACCAGTTTCTGATATTTTTTCCAATGTAGAAATGTAATGAGTACATGACATGTTTGTCTGCTCCTGCCGACTTCTTTCCCCATTTCAAGGCATAGGCAATACTGACTACAGGCTGGTTATTTAGGAGTCACAATAAGATGGTGTATATTACACATGCTTTCAAAAACCTAATGCTTAGAATGTGCAGTGATGCCTAAAGAGAGCTCAGTTTTGCTCTTAAGGCAGATGGATGGCTTAGCATCAGATATGAGCTCCAACCGGTGATGGTAAAGCCAAATCCTTAGGCTGCCGGCAGAGTAAAAAGGGCTCTAGAAGTACCATGATTGCCAGTTTCAAATTGTTGGTGGTCTTTGAACGTAGCTGAGACACAGCCATAAAAAAGGAGGCAGATGCCCTGGTTTCAGAAGGGACTTGGCTAAAATGACTGATTTTTAGAGCAGAAACCACATGTAGCAAGAGCCTGTATCTGTTGGTGACTATAGTAATATGTACTATAGCACTACATTCCACCAGCAATGCTGGCCATTACTGATGGCATTTTTACTGTTATTTCATAGCCATGTTAGTTACTCAAGTTGTATTTAACATCTTAATACATGTGCACTAGAAGGTATCAAGATTCTAAACACCAGTGAAGGCAATCCAGAGTTCATGGCTATGTACACCGATTAGCCATAATATTAATAACATCCATCCATCCATCCATCTATCCATTATGTTTATACCTCTTTCTCTCTATCCACCTCATCTATGGGAATTTTCAGTTACTCCCAAGATAGATGGGAGTTATAATCTCCCCAAATAGTCCTTGTTCTGCATTGGGATCTTGTCTCTGTTGGACAAGCCTCATACACCTGCCTAGGGACGTGTCCACAAAACCTCTTAACCAGATGTCTAAACCACCTCAACTTGCTCCTGTTTCGATGCACAAGAACAGTGAGGAAAAAGAACTGGAACTTAAATTGACTGGTATATCTAATAGCTTTGCCTTTTATCTCAGCTCTCTTATTACCATGACAAGCTGGTAACTGCTGTGGCTGCCCTGATCTATCTTTCAATCTCTAGATCCACTTTGCCCTCGCACGTGAATAAGATCCTGAGATACTTAAACTCCTTTGCTTGAGGCATTCCAGATACCTTCCAAGTGTACATTGGAGATCATCACTTGATGAAGCCATTAGAACCACATCATCTACAGACTAAAAAGATGCATCAACTCTGAAACCTTCTGCCTATTTGCTTTAGAAATTCTGTCCATGAATATGTGAAGAGAATTGGTGACCAAGTGCAGCCATGGGAAAGACCAACATGCACCGGGAAAAATTTCACCTGATGTTGACGTTGCAGACCAGGCCTTTTCTACAGTTATACAGGTATGGCCCGTAGTAATAGGCCTGTCACCCAATACTCCTAAAACACCCTACAGAGAATCTGATGTGGGACACAGTCATACACCTAGTACAGTCATATACAAGTCCACACTTGTAATCTCCATGATCCTTTTTTGAGGGTAAAGAGCTGGCCTGTTGTTGCACTTTCATGATGGAAACCACATTGCTCATCCGGAATCTGAGAATTAACTAATCTCTTGATCCTCCTTTCCAGTATGCTGGCATAGATGTTCCTAGCGAAGATGAGGAGTGTGATTCCTCTAAAGAGGAATGGATTCCATAAAACCTCGTTTTGCATGTGCATTGGTATCTGGCCCCAACATGCTAGGAACAGATCTTTTAAGTTGCAAGGTAGTGCCTTAGTGAATCAAACTTGTTTGTCCAGCAAATTTTGGTCCTGTTCCTCAAACCAATACTAGACAATTTTGGCAGTGTCGCCAGCCTGGGCAGGGCTGTGTGGCAGTTATTGAGACCACTGCCATTCGGGACTACCATCATCATAAAGGGGGGAACTTGATCTGTATCTGTTTAGGTAGTCACATGATGTATAAAAACCCATGATCCATCACACCAGGTCACCTTCCTCTGTTGCTCAGCAAGCTGCGATGCACTGTATGTTCTGACACCTTTCTACTAGTTTTGCAGTTTGCATTTGTAATTTGCTCTACAGTAGCTGGGATCAGGCCAGAAGGCATTGACTTTTCTCCTCATTTACTTCCACTGTTCCCCCTTTGTTGGACCACTTTTGGTAGATACTAACCACTGCACCCTGGAAACACCCCACAAAACCTGCCATTTTGAAGATGCTCTGACCTAATTGACTAGCCATCACAGTTTGGCCTTGTCAATGAGATTCAAATCTTTAACTTTGCCCATTTCTTTTGCTTTCCGTACAGCATGTTAAAGAACTGCCTGTACTTGCTGTCTAATATACATTGTATTGTCATAAATATTCACTTACCTTTCCAAATCATTGACTTCAGGTACTTTCATTCTTACAGATGCATAAGATTATACACCTAGGCATGCAGACCACTTCTACAAACATTCATGAATGATTGGGTCGCTGTCAGGAGCTCTGTGAATTCCAGTGTGGTACTGTCATAGGATGCCACCTGTGCAATAAGTCCAATCATGAAATTTCCTCGCTACTTAATATTCCACAGTCAGCTGTTAGTGTTATTTTAAAAAGTGAAAGCGATTGGAAATGACAGCAACTGACAAAGTAGTAGGCCATGTAAAATCACAGAGAGTGGCCAGCAAATGTTGAGACGCATAGTGCAAAGAGGTCACCAACTTTCTGCAGAGTCAATAGCTACACACCTCCAAACTTCATGTGGCCTTCAGATTAGCTCAAGAACACTGTGTAGAGAGCTTCATGCAAAGCATCAGATGCCTTTGGACTCTGGAGCAGTGGACATGTATTCTCTGGAGTGACGAATCACAATCTGTCTGGCAATCTGATGGATGAGTCTGGGTTTGGCGATTGCCAGGAAAAACAGTGCTTGTCTGACTGCATTGTTCCGAGTGTAAAGTTTGGAAGTATGGTGGAGGGGTGTTATGATGTGGGGTTGTTTCTCAGGAGTTGGGCTTGGACCCTTAGCTCCAGTAAACGGAACTCTTAATACTTCAGCATACCAATGGATTTTGAACAGTTTATGCTCCCAATGTTGTGGGAACATTTTGGTGGCCTCTTCCTGTTCCAACATGACTGCATACCAGTGCACAAAGCAAGGTCCATAAAGACATGGATGAGTGATTTTGGTATGGAAGAAGTTGACTGGCCTACAGAATCCTGACCTCAACCTAATAGAACACCTTTGGGATGAATTAGAGCGGAGACTGCGAGCCAGGCCTTCTCATCCAACATTAGTGTCTGACTTCACAATTACGCTTCTGGAAGAATGGTCAAAGAGTCCCATAAACACACTATTAAACCCTGTGGAAAGCCTTCCCAGAAAAAAAGGCTATTATAGGTGCAAAGGCTGTGCCAACATCATATTTAACCCTATGGATTAAGAATAGGATGTTACTGAATGTTGAAGGCAGGTGAGCGAATACTTTTGGCAACATAGTGTATGTATGTATATACAGTACAGACCAAAGGTTTGGACACACCTTCTCATTCAAAGAGTTTTTTTTTTGGGGGGTTCTTTCTTGTGTTCTTTAGCCCAAACGCGTCTCTTCTGCTTGTTGTCTGTCCTTAGCAGTGGTTTCCTAGCAGATMTTCTAGCATGAAGGCCTGATTCACACAGTCTCCTCTTAACAGTTGTTCTAGAGATGTGTCTGCTGCTAGAACTCTGTGTGGCATTGACCTGCTCTCTGATCTGAGCTGCTGGTAACCGCCGATTTCTGAGGCTGGTGACTCAGATGAACTTCTCCTCCGCAGCAGAGGTGACTCTTGGTCTTCCTTTCCTGGGCCGGTCCGCATGTCAGCCAGTTTCTTTGTAGCGCTTGATGGTTTTTGTGACTGCACTTGGGGACACGTTCAAAGTTTTCCCAATTTTTCGGACTGACTGACCTTCATTTCTTAAAGGAATGATGGCCGCTCGTTTTTCTTTACTTAGCTGCTTTTTTCTTGCCATAATACAAATTCAAACACTTTGAATGAGAAGGTGTGTCCAAACTTTTGGTCTGTACTGTATGTAAGTGTGGCCATTGTAACAAGTGACAAGATCATTAATGTTATTCATATCACCTCTCAGTGTTTTTCATGTTAAGACCGATCGGTGTATTTAACCTTATGTTTGCATTTGCCTTTAAAAGCTAGCGGGTGTGTTTGCATCACTTGATATTTTAAGAGAAAATCTGAATTGAAACTCTGAGTCTCTAGGGATAGGCAGAGTCTGTTAATACATATTTGAAAGCTCTAGCATAGTCATTTAGTGAGCACATCCAATCAATGTCAAGGCATTAATCTACTGTAATGGAAATCATTTTTTTGTTAAATACCTGCATCATTCCTTTGCTCATGTAATGTCCAAACCTCATTCTGCCAGACAAAGCCTTAAAACCTGCCTGCCAGTAAAAATATGGTCAAGGCTTTTAGAATACACAAAGGTGTAAGATACACTGTTTTAACATAGCAAATTCCTTTCATCTCTTGATATTTAGATAGATGACATTGTACCTCGCTAAAAAATTGCTCATGCAATTATTTTATTCAATCACATTTAGCTTTGATTACAACATACAACATGGTGGCCAGTCCTGAATCATGTCTATGCCGTCAGGGAAAAAATACTTCTCAGATGTGATAACCATGTTGATGTAGATGTAATGTTCATTCAGTACATCCCTCAGTTTTTCAGCACATAAGGTTGCTGAATCATAACACTGCCTCCGGAGGCTTGTACAGTGGCCATTATGCATGAATGTGGCATTATTTTATGCGCTTCCCTCATTACCCTGATGCACGCATCACTCTGGACTAAGGTCAGTCTGAACTCAAGCCTTTTTCCCTGATTAAGCCTTATTAACAAGGGCTTTTCTTGTGGTCACACAGCAGTTTAGTCCCAATCCTGTGCATTTCAGGTTATGATAATGGGTTCTAAACACAGTTCTTAACTGTTTTCTTAACCCAGTACTTAATGTGTATAGTAAGGTCTTGGGCCACTATGAGTTGCCACAACCCCATCATTATTCCTTGTCTCTGTCTTTGTGCTGTTACTACAACATTACTGTAGAGGTGGTACATTGTTCTTCCTACAGAAATTCCTTGTTTGGCGTTGTTGCGGGGCACAAGGAGTCACCTTGTTCCCCGTAGATGAGGCATGATATTCCTGGAAAGAAGACTACTAATTCGGTAGAAACATGATCAGTCAAATGAACTTTATATGGAATTGGAAGCAAGTGGACGTAAACCAAGCCAGCAAAATGCCTCCATAGCATAAAAGAGCTGCCCATATTATTTTTGTCACTTGTGTTAGAAAGTCCCTTCCATCATCCAAGATGTACCCTACCTTATGCCCCATGTGTCCTGGAATAGGCTCCAGACCCCCCGCGACCATGTGTACAGGATGAAGCGATATGGTGATGAGGCTTTATTAATTCCATCTTATGTTTTGAGTCTAGATCTTTGGGAGAGATGGACAGGTTAGATATATGATTTTAATGTCTATACCAATGATTCTTCTGGGGGTACTTCTTATTAAAGCTACCAGGAAGGACCTCTTGGTCAGGGTACATTCTGGTACATTCGGAGTGGTCAATAATCAGTTGTTTATTGCTCTATGGACCATTTCCCTGTTTGCCATTGAATGTGGTGTTAGACTTTCTTCGATTGACAGTTTGATTTTATTAAGCAAACATGGGATTTTGCTCTGTGCAGTGGAAGTAACTAAAGGATCTAAGGACCTAAAGAGGTGTCAATGTCTTGTAACAATATCCGGAGCTTTCTATGCATTCTACTGGAAAATTAAATCTGGTCCAAATGTGTGAAGCTGCTACCAGAGGCCACTGCATCAATTTCATGTTAAATCAGCCCATTTTCTAATGAACATGTTTGTATTCATTGTTTACCAAGTGTCAAACTGTCTCTGGTGGTGTGTGAAAATCGGTAGGTACTTAGTTGTGCTTGGGGTGTTAAGGTTTATTGTTGTGTTGTGTTAAATCACATGGCTTGGTTGGCTATGACTACCGATACTAGCAATAAACACTTTTGTTTGTTTGTTTTTGACGCAGGTCATAAAAAATATTGTTTCCTAAAATATATATCTAAAAAAAAAAAATGATAAATTGCATTGCATTTGAAGTTCTTTGTTTTCTTGTCCTGCTCCAGAAATGAATGGCATCCTGTTGCAAGCCTTCTCCTGCTCCTTGTGTGCACTTTCCTATACATCTTTATTTCACTTCCACAAACATATCAAGAGATGCCACTTTGAGGAGTATGTGAAACTGACGAATTCAGGAGAGATTACTTTTGAAAGATTATATCTGATGCCTACCAGCAGCTCCAGTAGTCATCAAATAGGATCGGACTCATCCAGTACTTTGCGCGTTGCGACATCTAACAGTCAAATGAATGCTCACCACTGTTCAGATTGTGGCCAGAGTTTCATTAAAGAAAGCGATCTTGAACACCACCAGCAAATTCACACGGGAAAGAAGATAAAGTCGTACCAGTGCTCACATTGCGGGAGGAGTTTCACTCAAGTCAGTCATCTCCGAGCACATAAGCGCATTCACACAGGAGAAAGACCCTATCGCTGCTCCGAATGTGGAAAGAGTTTTATTCAAAGGAGTAATCTCCGAACGCACCTGCGCATTCACACAGGAGAGAAGCCATATCGCTGCTCAGAGTGCGGGAGGGGTTTTACTCACCAGAGTAACCTTAACACACATCAACGCATTCACACAGGAGAGAGGCCGTTTCACTGCTTGCTATGCGGAAAGACCTTTGCGCAACAGAGTGCTCTGCGGCTACACCAGCGCGTTCACACAGGAGAAAAGCCGTATCGCTGCTCGGAGTGCGGGAAGCGTTTTGTTCAACTGGCCGGTTTGCAGAAACATCAATCTATTCACAAACGGGAGAGGCCATATCACTGCTTACAGTGCGGGATAAGTTTCACTCATCGGACTCATCTCCAAGAACATGAGCGCATTCACATAGGAGAGCGGCCGTATCTCTGCGCCCAGTGTGGGAAGAGTTTTTCTCACATGCGCAATTTGCATCAACACCAGCTCATTCACACGAAAGAGAAGCTGTATCACTGCTCGCAGTGCGGGAAGAGCTTTTCTTTCCAGCATAGATTGCAGCGTCACCTTCGCATTCACACAGGCGAAAGGCCGTATCAGTGCTTACAGTGTGGGAAGAGCTTCTCTTCCCAGCATAAATTGCAGGTCCACCAGCGTGTTCACACAGGAGAGAAGCCATATTCCTGTTCACAGTGTGGGAAGAATTTCACTAGTGCCAGTAGCCTCAAAATACACCAGCGCATTCACACAGGAGAGAAACCATATCACTGTTCACAGTGCGGAAAGAGTTTTACTTGCCGGACTAATCTCCGACAGCACCAGCGCACTCACACAGGAGAGAAGCCCTATGACTGCTCAAAGTGCGGGAAGAGTTTTACTTGCAAGTCCAACCTCCGACAGCACCAGCGCGTTCACACTAAAGAGAAAAGTCGCGCACTGAAGACACAAGAGCAAGAAACCTGATTACCATGATGGCTAATTTCAGGATGTCTTGTTTCATACATGGGGCAGCATGGCGACCCAGCAGGTAGTGTTGGCACCTCACAGCTCCAGGGTCCAAGTAGTATAGAGTTTGACGTGTTCTCCCTGTTTCTGCAAGGACTTTCTTCGACCTTCTAGACATGCTAGTAGATGGAGCCTTTAAAAATGGCCTGTATATGAATAAATGCATGAGTGTGTGATTTCCTCTGTTGTCTGGTGTATTGTTTAGAGTATATTTCCAGTGTTCTTGGGATAGGCTCGGGATACACCCTAATGAGGAAATGGCTGTTACATAAGACTGAGATGAAAATGTTCTGCATTTTATGTAGCTGATGGTCTTGCATATTTGTTGACAGCATGTGTTGGATGTTATATTGCATTCGTATATTTTCTTTGTTTTAGACAGTGGTAAAATAGTGTGTTAAAATATGTATAAAAACACTTTCATTGTAATTCAATTTCCATTTCCCATGAAATGGATTTTGAACTTTTTTTCTCCAACATTCTGTATCATATCCGCTTATTTTAATACTAACATGAATGGCATTATATGTAATGTTTATTTTGTAACTTAATTGAAAATTGCTATTAAGCTATAGAGAGAGAAAGAAAAAAAAATCATACTGAGGACAGCACTCAGCATCAGTATTTCTTTCAGTAGTATTTTGGAGATGGACGCTTTTGTTCATTTGTACTTAGATATATCTTTCATACCAGTGTTTTCAAAAGACAGACATGTAGCAGGCCTAACTTTGTTGGACACCATATTGAATTAATTTTAGGCACCGAATAATTCCAACTGATTAAATCAATGGTAACAATCTGTCTAACCAAGCATGTTTCAACCTTGTCTATTAAAATATCATGATTAAATGGTGTCAAAATGCTACAAGAACGTATAAAAGTCCAGTAGAACCAACACATATACTCACATATGCAGTTGGAAATTATCAAGCGCTGAGTCTGCATTACGACACATCCAGAAACCAGAAGAAAAAAAAATGGCCATGTAGAAATGGTGTGTGATCTTTTATTGAGAGGGATCAATAATCTACTTTTAAGAGAGATGCCTAGTAGCAGCTAGCTTGAGGACATGGTATAAGCGGAGTTATCAACTAATTTATGTTACATATGGTTGGGCTACAGGCAAAATATTAGAAATGGAAATCACCAGGGAGACCCCGATATAATATTATCACGAGACCGAGATGTCGATTCGATTTGTATTGTGATTCTGTATCACAATTTTATAAATATCCCAATTTGACGATTTTTGCCACAATTCTAAACAAGCTTTGGAAAGATTTTGCCCCAACCATACCCAATGTTGTGCTGCCCGCAGAGGTGTGACTAGTTTAGAGAATTAGAAATAAAAAGTTTAGAAGTATCCCCCTGTGGAGTTATATACGAACAGCAACATTGTACCATCTCAATTGCAAATATATATAAAAAAAAATAATAAAAATGAATTTTAAAACTTTTTTTTTTGTATTCATTGTGACGATATGTAACTGAATTAATTTTTTTTCCTCCCATCTCTACTAATTACACAGCGGGACCAAACTTTTGAAATCGTAATGCAGATAACTGTCGGCCATCGTTTGTTTTCAGAGAGGCTCAATAAATATCTGGTCTGGTTAAATAATATATACACAAGTTAAAACTAGCGTGGCCCATAAAATCCATAGTAATTCCATGTGAAAAAATAGTGACATCAAGTAGAAGTTATAAATGAAACTGAATTGAAGGAAAATTAAACTTACACAAAGTGATCGCGGTGGAATAAACAACTAAACGCAAGCTGTCCAATTACTATTGACTATTATTTTTTTTCTGTATATAATAAAAGTAAAACTGGACCTGAAAAATTGGACCTGAATATGAAGGGTTATACTGGCAAATCATAGATGGATGTAAAAATGGGTGTAATCGGGCATTCCCAAAATCAGTTTCCTAACAATGAAAAATCCACCTAGTGAGAACCCAAGAAGTATTTCATCCCTCGTAACCACCAGGTGTGGTGAGAACCACCCAGAAATGTTCTTGTGTCCTAGTTGACTTATGAGTATGCAATTGGCTGTCATATAGCCAATTTTCTCCCCTCTTCTTGCACCGCATGGATCAGAATACATTAACTCTATATAGAGGGTCTGCTTAGTGTCCGATTAGCCCGCTGGATAAAGATACAGATATCCAGTCCTGCAAAGCTGGTGAATTGTCATTTCTGCCCCAGTGAATGTATATTAAATACATTTCTAGTTCTTTTTCTTACAGCTTTGTATCGGCTTGTGGTCATTGCTAGCCTTATTGGCATCAGTCACTGATCATTTTAAAAGTCGGGTTAACAAGCTGGTTTGTGGCATTACTTAGTAGTGGCACTTCTTTTTCATCAGCTGCATTGATTCTTTCCTCGGCTCAGTCTCCTCTGAGCATTCCGTATCCTCTGTAATTGGCTGTCCAGTAGGCCACTTGGGTAGTTTAGTGGGGCACTCTTGTCATGCCACACACAGTCACCCTGAGCCTACTGGATGGATTATACTGGTGTGAAGTCTGGTTCAATGAATTCTCCTTTCATCTCACCAGTTTCTCCTTCAGCATCATCTACTCAAAGATTTTCCCAAACTGCCCATTGTCTAGCTGACCGACAAACTTTGATAATCACTGCCAACATGTTTGATTGATGGGGTTCTTCCACCTGAACTGCTAATTAGTCATGGGTGACTTCGCTATGACATGATCTCATCCATAACTCAGCAGTTCTGGTTATCCACGTTCACTACTCATTCTCTTTGAGGGGTCAATCTGTTTTTGCATGGCACAGTTATATTACCACTGTGGAATCTGCCATACTGTATGTGCTAGGGTTGATGTTTGGACCTGCTGCCAATGAAGCCCTGAAAAGGAGAGAATAGGTTTCAGAAACATGAACTGGACCGACCTCATGGTATATTTAGATCATGTCGATGCCGTTCAATGTTTCAGTACCCACAAATGTATGGGTCTTAGGGCGGCAGCACCATGGCTACACCCTTTTATTAAGGTACCCTACGTTCTATGTGCAAAAGAAATGGCAATTGCGCATTGTGCAGTGATTACATCAGTTCAGTCGGTAGAGATGATAATATTTTCCTTGGCAGGAAAAAAATCCAGTTGTGGAGTTTATACAGTTTGCTGGTGTAAACAAACAAAGGGTTTACACGATGTAGCTTCCTGATCAGAAGAAAAGTGGTTTCCAACCAATGTTGAGCCAGACTGTTGATCCAGGTTTAACTGAGCACAATGTGGTTATTAGGAGATTTTTTTCTTTCTTTCTTTTCTGTGTGAGGCCAAGCAGATCTTTTTTTAGATTTATCTATTTTTTGCATGAATTCTGTCCTTTAGAACTTTCATTAAAATCCAGAAAATAAAGTGCCGTTCTTAACAGTGAACACGGTGAATGAAGCTGTGAAGAGCGAATGAATTAGTGAACAGGAGGAATGAAGCTGAAATCAGAAACACAGGACTGACATTCTATTACAGTTAGCTTGGTACCATACATTTTCTTACAGTTTTGGATCTCGATTGGATGAATATTACTTTACATGCTGGCAAGAATACAATGCGCAGTTGGTTTTATTTTTTCAAGACATCGGTCTAGGTAAATTGCCCAAGTGATGAATATGTCTGCTGACAATTTGCGTTAGCAAGCCAACCTGGTAATCATGTCCCTTCTAACAGAAAGCAGTGATGAGTACAGGCATCGGAAATAACTGGTCATACAAGCAAGTCAGTTACAGGGAATAACTGGTCATATGCCGGTGTAGTCAAAATACTGAAAAAGAATAAATACTGAGAAGCAAAATATCTGTCACAAAGCCTGGTTTGGCAGTCTCTTTTTTTTATTTTTATTTTTTACTAACGCTGTGAGACTGAGTAGTCTTATTACTGTTGTTAAAGCAATCGATGACAAATCTTTTTTTTTTTTTTGCACTGCATTTCAAATTGTGTGTTTTTTTTTTTTTTTTGTCTTACTCCAGAGGTGAATGGCATCCTGTTGCAACCCTTCTCCTGCTCCTTGTGTGCACTTTCCTATACATCTCTGTTTCACTTCCACAAGCACATCAAGAGATGCCACTATGAGGAGTATGTGAAACTGATGAATTCAGGGGCTTTTGCATATGAAATATTTAATCTGATGCCTACCAACAGCTCTAGTGCTCATCAAATAGGAGCTGACTCCTCTGGTACTTTGTGCATTACAGCCTCCGACAGTAAGATACAGATAGAAATGTATCACTGCTCTGACTGTGGAGAGAGTTTTGTTCATCAGAGTGATCTGAAACTACACCAGCTCATTCATGCCGGGAAGAAGATCAAGCTGTTTCATTGCTCGTACTGTGGAAAGAGTTTTACGCAAGCGAGTTATCTCAGGCGACACCAGCGGATGCATACAGGAGAGAGGCCGTATCATTGCTCCCACTGCGGGAAGAGTTTCGCTCAACAGGGTAATTTCCGAACACACCTGCGCATTCACACTGGAGAGAAGCCGTATCATTGTTCTCACTGCGGTAGGGGTTTTACTCGGCAGAACGCTCTCCAGCTCCACCAGCGCATTCATACCGGAGAGAGACCATATCAGTGCTCGGAGTGCGGGAAAACTTTTATTCAAAAGATTAATCTCCAAATTCATCAGCGCATTCACACGGGAGAGAAGCCATACCACTGCTCCGAGTGCGGCAAGGGTTTTACTCACCCGACGTCCCTTCACGACCACCAGCGCATTCACACGGGAGAGAAGCCGTTCCAGTGTTCACAGTGTGGGAAGAGGTTTTCTCAACAGAGTACCCTCCACATACACCAGCACGTTCACACACGAGACAAACCCTATAAATGCTCGGACTGTAAGAAGAGTTTTACTCACCAGAGTCTTCTCCTGCAACACCAGAGCTTTCACACGGGGGAGAAGATGTACCACTGCTCACAGTGCGGCAAGAGCTTTGCTTACCAGCGCACCTTCCGACGGCACCAACGCGTTCACACGGGACAGAAGCCGTATTGCTGCTCGCAGTGCGGGAAGAGCTTTACAGAAATGGGAAACTTCCAAAAACACCTGCGTATCCACACGGGAGAGAAGCCGTATCAGTGCTCGGTTTGCGGAAAGCGGTTCGCTCAGTTGGGAGGCTTCCAAAGACACCAGCGCATCCACACCGGCGAGAAGCCGTATCGTTGCACGGAATGCGGGATGAGTTTCGCTTATCAGACTACTTTGCAAAGGCATCAGAGCGTCCACACAGGAGAGAAGCTGTATTCCTGCTCGCAGTGCGGGAAGAGTTTCAACTACCTCGAAGGTTTTCAAATTCATCAGCGCATCCACACAGGAGAGAAGCCGTACCACTGCTCGCAGTGCGGGAAGAGTTTTACTTGCAAGTCAAATCTCCGGCAGCACCAGCGCATCCATACAGGAGAGAAGCCGTATCAATGCTCGCAGTGCGGAAAGAGTTTTACTTGCAGGTCTAATCTCCGGCAACACCAGCGCGTTCACACGAAAGAGCAAAGCCACACAGCGAACGCAGCAACTTAATACGTTACAAATCAATTAGTAAAAAAAAAAAGGATTTCAGGTTGCCTTGCTTCAGAGTCAGTTAGCATTGTGACGCAGAAGGTAGTGTTGATGCCTCAGCTCCACAGTCAGAACAGTTTAGTATTTGATGGGTTCTCTCTCTGTCCTTCCACCTAACACAGACAGGCCCGCTCTATAAAGTGCTCTAGGTATGAACATGGACAAGCATACCATGCCCTGTATTGGACTCTTGTCACATTTATGGTGTATTCCCATCTTGACTCATTTGTTCTTGAAATAGGCCCCTGTTTTGGATAAAGCTGTTAATGAAGAATGACATAAGCTAAAAATGTTTTGCATGTTATGTAGCAAATGTTGTTGTATTCTTGTCGAACGCATGCACTGTATAGTATATTGCATTCATATGTTTTCTTTCTTTTTAAACGAAAGTAGTGGCTTACAAGGTGCTGTGAAAAATCAACATAGAACATTTTAATACCAAATCATGTTTCATGATTTTCATAATAGTTCTAGCTTTCCTCTCTTATCTCTTTGTTTTAATACCAACATAACCAGCATTATATATTGTGTTTAATATTTAAATAACATGGGACCCTGGGACTTAAAACACAACATCAGTATTTTAATTCTTTTTTGTATTTAGTAAAATTGTATTCCCGTTGTGTTATTGGCAATAGATGTTGCACATGGGAACAGTGTGAATAAAAGTCCCGGTATGCACCAGTTCTTAGTAGGTTCAGGTACAATTTTCCACAGCAACAGGAGGTTAGCCAAAAAAAAAAAAAAAAAGGAGATCATCTGAATCTGTTGGAGAGCCTAGAGAGTGAAAGGAGCCACAGCAGTGTCAGGATGTGGAACTGGTATTACATCGGGCAGCCGGAGTGCAAACACAACTAAGCGCGAGGACAGACATGGGCACAAGGCCACCTTTGTACAGTGTCATTCTGCCAACCCACCATCAACCGAGCCAAGTAATGATGTGTGACGGGGGGGCCAACATCCCGACACAGGAGCCATCTGTGTTATCGAGCAATGGTAACATAAAAATAAGTAGTGCATAGGGGCATGGACAGGAACCAGTCCTGTGGCTTTACCGCTTGAACCACATCTGGCACCAAGATTTTAGAAAAGGGTGCAAGCGGTTATTTTCAGTTGTTAAACACCTCGTTACCTGTCCCTGCCATTCAGTAATATGCTTTGTCACAATGATGAACTGTTTAGGTACATTACAGGAGTTTAAATCCTGCTTTCCCAAAACGAGAAGGGTCAGCTGCTGTAGCCACTGAAAGATAAAACAAGAGTTGTGGTTTCTTAAAGGCCCCATAGATGTGCTCCTTTTGGCCATGCTTTTTTTTTCCCTGGTTAGTAACCCGCACCCTCGTTCCAACAAGATAACTTCTGTAGGGTTTATTTTGCGTATGTCCGGCAGATCAAATCAGAGGCACTGCTCTAGTGCTAGCAGTAGAATGCGTTCATCAGTTTTTCATCACATCTGGCTACAGCACTTAATTTGGCAAGACCTTCAGTAATGCAAGACAAGCATTTCTGGAAGGCAAGTGCCACAGAGCCCAAACTTGGGCGAATTGGGAATCCCAACCGATCGTTGTGGTAAAGCACACACTGCTGCCACAGCAAAACTTTGCTGTTGACACTGAGAGCTTAGATCCTGTCACTTGTGCATGTAAACCGGCAGGGACTGAACCAGACCCCCTCTTCTGACACTGCCGAGATTAAAGTTTGAAGGTCAATATCAGCCTGCAAGAACTCCCCAAACCAGCAGCAAATGTCAGTACACATCATCTGAATGCAAGTGTTTCCTTGTGCGTTCCTATTGTCTAGTTTGACCAGAAAACGTCCGCAGACCTGGGTTCGGTTTTCCCGGGACTAGGAAAAAGTGGAAGGTCTCTGTTGAATCTTGAGGAGGAGCACTTGTTATGAGAGCGCTCAGGCCTAAATTTTATGCTGGTTGGTTCTGGAGTTCCAATTTCAGTCAGCACCAGAGCATCACACCAAGGACTTTGTGTGATCAGTGAAGGTGCACTTTGGATTGGCGTGGACATGCTGAGTGCCAAGCTGTTAAGTGCCATGCCTGGCATGTCCAGAGAGAGACACACTTCTCAATTTTATACACAGGTGTTACTGTAGATCCAGCGTCCCTCAGTCTCTGGGTGGATGTGGACAAAATCCTTCTTGCTCAGCCAATGTCAGTTATCACTGTGGTGTGCGAAGTTTGGTGCCTTCCAAAAGCAATGGTTTCAGGCACTGCAATTTTCTGTCAGGCTCTCACAGCCTGCCTACGATTACATGGTTTAGTGAAGTCCTTTTTTCCATCCTGCCGAGGTTGATCGAGGGACTTGGCAGGGCACTAAGAATTTAAATGTGACCCTCTTAAGGAAGTAAAAGTCATAAAGGTCTTTTATTCTGACGTCTATCATGCAAAGAAACTGCCAGATCAAGTTATTAAAATTTGATCCCTTCACTGTCTCAACAATAAGCCTTGTGGTCCACAAAAGTATGAAAGGAGGGATGAAATGCAGGATGAATATTAATGAACTATCAGATATTCTTTTTTTTTTCTCTCTCTCTCTCTCTCTCTCTCTCTCTCTTCCTGGAGTCAAAATCTTTCAAAAGCCCTCAGTGAATAAAGTTTGGCTAAGTGTGTCCCATGACCTACAGTGAACAAGTTTATGCATTGCGTTAGCAAAAATCCATCTGGACATTTAACTGAATGCCACATGGCCGTCTGCTTTAAAACACAGAGTAAAGGACAAAGGCGTTTTTTTCTCTCCCATAAGTGAAACTCTACATTTTTTTAAACATTGCACTTACAAAGCGATCCAACCACTTAGTCTTTCATGATTATTATAGTGCCACATTGCTGTTTAGGCGGATGCATTGTTTGGATAATGACTGTAAATCACATGAATGATAAGGATAGCTTGATTTTGATCTTAAAGTAAATAACAGTAGGTTTACATGTATTTGCTCTGTATTAAAGTTAAATGATGGGCTTAATGTTGTAAAAACGCTTTTGAGAAGTGCTGCATGGTCATGAATGAGAATTAGGAAAATGTCATGATGTCAACGTTAATGATTAACCTTTAATTGGCACACCTGTTTTAATTGTATGTTTGTCTTTAATCTGTATTTTTTTATTGTAAAGTAAAAATAAACTAAGCATCATTACGGAGGAACGAGTACTTAACATGGTGATTCATAGATCAATTATGCATGGAGCTTAAATAAAATTTTTAAAAAAGCAGCAATACAGTGCAAATGTACCAAACACATCTGGCCAAATAGAAAACCAAAAGCTGGCAGAGACCACAGACCATGATTGCATGCATGTTTTGTTTATAAAACCTTTATTACATGATAGCAAGGTCTGGTGGAACACATTATAAACTCATATAGCTAAGACAGATTTCTCTCTCTCTCTGTCGCTTCGCCTAAATGTTTAAAACTCAATGGGGAAATCAATGGAATATGTCTTTAATACTTTCACCAATACACAAGCACAGCTTTTGGTAAACATAAGCATTTGTATTTGTAAAGCTAGACTCCAGCACTTAAATATGAAGTGTTCTCAATAGGCCAAGAATGAGCGCATGTATGAAGCATATGAATAAATAAGCTATGCTGCTCAAGACCTAATAAGTTCAATCACATTCAAGGGCCCAAGCGAGATGTGTAGCTCTGTCTCTCCATCACATTCAAGAGACTGCAGCATTAATCTGGAGGAGCCTTAAGAACGCACAAGATAATTTGAAAATAATCGACTGCCGTTCGTATTATAATCAGTTTTTAATATTGAATGTAAGAAAGGCACCTTATTCCGCCAAGTGAAAACACCTGGAACATGCCCTTAAGCACCAGCTTAACGTGGGACAACAAAAGCAATATCCAAAAGAGATACTCGCCTTCACCCCTTGAAGGGATGTGCTTAATTAATCAGCTCATAATCTCCTATTCATTACTTTATTCCTATAGGGTAATTCCATTTTTCTTCTGTTTTTACATGTATTTGAACTGATGGAATATATATATATATATTTCAAGGTCATTTTACAAAGCACAGAACTGCAGAGGTGTGCACTAAATTCTGTTTCTTGCTCAGTACTCTAGGTGGCAGTGTTGTCTCAATCCAGATCCTGCAAAGGCAAATTTCAGGTTTGATTCAACACTTTGACACTAGTGTCATTGTGCTCACAAAAACGTGTTTTCAGGCTGAGGGAACAGAGCTGTGGTTTATACAACACTATAATCTTTAATATATAACATTTATCAAATGCTTTAACTGTGCACCCTTATTACACTGTAAGTGGTGGTGTGTAGATGGTTTAATATGTTTATGTTGCCCGTGTTAGGTTCTTTATTATGTAGCTAGCATTAGTAAGCGTCAGTGATGGGTAAAGAGTTTTTAGAAAGAGCTAAAAATGATCTGATCAGCTTTAATGTAATCAGTCATATAATAATTTCAGGTTGAAGCCCACGTGCACGTCTGCCGGCCTCTCTGTATGGCAGAACTCTCTGTCTAACTTATTAACACGAAGAAACAGAACGTCTTATGTCAGCCAAATACACTCGCTGTTTAAACTAGATTATTTCATCCGTCACAAAACGTTTCATGATATCCCTTTTTTTCCTTTTACTCAACGTTTTGATTTGATCGCAGAACACCAGGTTCTTAGTTCGGGTATTTTACACACCTTTACCTCGGACTGCGGTGAATATGTTCGCTCTAACTACCCGTGTTTTATCTCATAGCGGTTGTTCCACATGATGAATCGATTCGCATCATTGTTCAGGAACATTTGAGACAAACTGGTTTTAAACTTCCTGCAAGAAGAATAAACATCCTGGCCTCCGAGTGGCGCAGTGGTTAAAGCGCTCGCCCTATCATCCGGAGATCGCTAGTTCGAATCCCGGGTGGTGCTGTAACCTCTCGCAGCCGGAGGTCTAGAGAGAGCTGATTGGCCGAGCTCTCTCAGAGGGGAGGGATGAGAGGTACTTAGCGCTCCCACATTAATCACGGCTCTACAGCCAGTCAGGGGCGTCTGTGAGCTCGCGCAACGGAGGGAGCGGATAGCGCTGTCCTCCGAGTGTGTTACTCCGCCCCCAACGGTGCGCGAACGAGCAGTTCGAAAAAGATGGCGTCACGCGGTTCGGAGGAAACACGTGATAGTCTTCGGCCCTCCCGGCTGAGTGGTAGTAGTAGCCTTAATGTGGGAGCGCCCCCTAGTGACGGGGAGGAATTGGACACGACTAAATTAGGGAGAAAATCGGGGAAAAATCCAAAAATAAATAAATAAATAAATAAATAAAATAAAATAAACATCCAATGATCTGTCCATACATCTTTGAAGATCTTTGAGGGTGCTTTGTAGCGGCATTACAATCATGTCTGTGTCTTCCGGACACTCTGTGTATTTACAATGTATTTTTTGAGCCTGGTTTCGGGTCCACCAATGAATGAAACACAAAGATGTTGAAAGAGTGAGTTCTGACCTACTGTATTTACAAATAAAACTCCTTTTTTAATCTGTCACAGAGCCACTCTTTTGCTCTCGATACTTTAGTATGTTAAATTACTGGGATAATATGTATATAATAATAATAATAATAATAATAATAATAATAATAATAATAGTATAAACCTTTGTCTATTTATATATGATATCAGTTATATGACCAATACAAACCAAAGTGCATGGAGGGAAGCCACAAATCATGGGGAAAAACATGCAAACTCCATGCAGGCATACCTGGGGTAAGATTTTATCCCACAACCCTGCAAGTACAAGGCAACAGGCCACCCCTCATTTCTACATGTGTTGCTTCAGGAGAGCCAGACTTCCTTGTAACACAGTGTTAAGGAATAGTTTTCCTTCCTGGAGGACTTTTGGACTATGATGTTTGGTAAGTGTTTGACTCTCCTTTTCTGACTTCTCCAGTTTCAGAGGAATGATTTTGTTTTATTAAGCTGCACAGCATGAATTATTCAAACATTAAAAAAAAAAAAAAACATTTAACTAACCAGTGAGAAACAGGAGCAGATGATGGCTAATGAGTGATTAGTACTATACATTGGTGGTAGCGAATGCTGAGTGGTGATGAGAGGGGGAATGAGGTTGCTACATAAAACAACCAATTTTTTAACTTGTATCTTTAGGCTCTTTGCAGCCTGTCGCGGTCAAACATTTATTCCCATATCTTTAGTTTAATTGACATCATTCAAGAAATTCATCTACCTAATCAGAATAATTGCTAAGAGATATTCCCTGAATGGACTTAATAGACACGCTCCTTATTAAAAAAAAACGAGAGAGCTCATTGTAATTGAATCGGGAGCCGAACCTCTCGCAGGAGGGTTTATTATCGCGCCATAGTCATTGTTCCATACAATGACACCTGAATCTGAACCTGCTAAGAAAAGGTAGAAGGAAAAAAAGGTGATGGGTGATAAAGCTTAAAGCAAAAGAAGGACTTGTTTGTCAATAATTCAAATGAAGTGTCGCCGGTAACATGCACTCATCCTCTCCATCCCAAAAAAAAAAATCAGTACTGGGGTTTAAATCATGCTAGAGCCTTGATAGACCAAAATACTAGTTATTTACGTTACTTTCTTATTTCTTATCGTAGCACATCGATGCACCGTGTCACAAGCACTCGGAGCAGGTTTGCAAGAAACATGAAGGTCAATAATAAATGCTGGGATATTGTGACCTAACCAATTCTCTCATGCTTTATACTCTCTTCTCTTTTTGGCACAGAAGTGCAACATCAAGTGAGGAAGCAGTAACCTGACCCACTGTTAGCGAGCCAACGAAAAAAGACAAAGCGTAAAATACGGGACCCATAAATTGCTAACACGGGAAAACTACTTAGTATACTCTTGTCATAATTGTATCCGGGTCATTATCATTATTATCAAGCAACAATGTACATGATAGGCCTGTTTACAAGATGCTTGTTATTTTCAGGGCTTCTACAGTATCTCAGTCCTTATGCAACAAAAATTTAAATATTGTTGGGTTTTCTAACGCTGCCATGGTGTAGACACTAAAAATGAAAGGCATACAAACATGTCGGGATGTTCAGTTCCAGGGAAATGATCATGATTTCATGCAAAAGCCAGCTCATTATGAACGTTCAGATTATTTAGCGAGAAGGACTTCAGGCTTCATGAGTATTTGTAGCCTTCCCTTTTTTTTTTTTCCTTTTTCATATGATGACATCAGGTTGTAAATGTTGTAATTTATTGCCTTGTTTTCCTCCCAAGATTCTCTCAACCTGAGCAGCTTTTGTCCTCTTGACAAATGCCTTTCAAATTCAATTTACTGCTACCATGCATCTCCACATTTCTGGAACATTTACCATAAATCCAGCTCGAGATACCTTGCAGTGAGAGATGTTTACATCCTTGATTTTGTCTTACAGGTACTTTGCACTGTGTTAAGTTCCTATTCGCAAGTGCTGTGTGCTATCCAGCGTCGATGACTCCAGATCACTGTCATTATGCTTTATTAGTCTGATTGCTCAGGTGTAAACAGAGAATAAATTCAATTCAAAGCCGTACCTCATGAGAACAGCTGCCTGATACCTTTCTCATCATCTTATGTTATGTTATGATGGATTACTACTTTATGATAATGTGTATGTGTGTAACTGTATAGCTCCTGGATGGAATTAAGGGGAAAAACAATATCAGCCACTTGGGTTGTAGTTTACAATAGCAATTATTGTAGTAGCAATACAATAAGGTTATAATGTGGTGTCAAATATTATATCTATTATACTGTATGTTAAATCTCGATAACTGAAAGCAGAGATAATAAATAATAAAGTCTAAATCACATTAGTTGTTATAAGCATTAATAGTTATGAAATCACATCATCATAATGTTTTATAAAAATAAAAAAATAAAGATATGTAAAAGTAAAAAAAAAAAAAAAAATCCCAAGTTTAAAACTTCAAAAGATGAACAAAATCCTGATATAAATTTGGACAATTTGTATGGCAATATGTTCAATGAGAATTCCCGAGCACTTTGTGATGTCCCACTCTGATACGCAAGATGCAAACTGAACTGAAATGGTCGGAAGGTTTCCACCAGGGGGCAGTGTTGGATCAGAAATTAGTAAGATTAACACACGTTAACGTGTCAGTCGTTTTCTTTCCATGAGATCACTGCTAAGCTGGTGAATCGTAATCAAAGGTAAGTACGCCATTTAGTAGGTGTTGTACCTTTTGAAGCTGTAACCTTAAAACAGAGGTGTGTACCAGGACTGGGAGCCTCATGGACCTAAGAACAAAATAAAGACGGTCTGATCTTTACCATGCGCAGTTTACCGCATGTGGCAGGTTGCTTTTTACGCATGTTTAACACGTTTGTTTGTTCAGCCCTGATCAGGGTGTGAAGAAGAAGAAGAAGAAGAAGAAGAAGAAGCACAGCAAGAAGACGCAGTCCTTCAAGAATAGATAGGAGAGGGATTTTCCTTTAGGACGCTTTATGTGTCAAGTTTATTTATTTTATTTTTTTTGCCACACAGTAGGCACTAGTTGCTAATTACATTCACACAATGACTTGCTGTAATAAGAAGAAGATGGCTTCAGCTTGATTAAATGTATACACACCCCTTGTTTGCTGCAGCCAGATACAGATGTTCTGTTCTGTTCTGACCTAGAGTTAACTCCGAGACAGCATATTATTAACTTAATAAACACAACATTTGGGAACCGTACAGGTAAGTACATATGACTCTAGCAATCGCGGAGGTGTTATAGTGTCTTGAAATGTTTGGGGTTGGGTACCTCACTTGCTAAGAGTAGACTTGTGTCAAAGATATGATGTAGGATGTAGATTTAGCCTTAATAACATAGTTTCATCAACGATTCTCCTCAGATCACCTGACATCTGGAAAACAAAACAAAACAAAACAAAACAAAAAAAAGGCTCACACGATGTAGATTTCCTCTTCAGAAAGAGATGAATGAAAGAGATTCGAATGACTGGATTATTTATGAGCACGTCTTCCACTTGTTTGTTGATAGCTAATGTTTTCCAAGAAAGTAAAACTCTTAAAAGGCTATCAAAGAGAATTTTTTAAACATGCAACACTTTCGTATTCTATTTGTTTGTCCAATTGATCCAGAGCACGGAGTAGCTATTGTATGTACTGTAAAGCTTTTTACTCTTTCAACACAAATAACAGTTTAAATATAACTGAAAAGGGGTTATGCATATATATAAAAAAAAAAAAAACAGCCCACATACAGTATAGTACTGTACATAATGCAGAGCTTTGATTTTACATAAGCGATGGATCTGTCTCTCTCTGGGCATCTGAAAAGTATTCTTGTTAGTCATGATCTTGATCTGTGTACCTGGGAAACCCCTAAGCACAGCATAGATGCTTTTGTCCTTCCTTTACTCCGTCTGATTTAAGGAAACCGTTGAGCCGAATCAAGAACGTTAGTCCAGTAAATACGTCAGATTTCCCTCTGCTTTGCGACGTATTTGGATTGTGCTCTTGTATCAAGACCATAAACATACCGTACACTTACCCTGCTCTCCACAGTACGGATAAAAGACAGAATGCACACCATCAGTAGGCGAAGTGAAGACCGAACACACTGCAGTGTTGATCCTTCTAAAGCCACGGGAGTTTTCCAGCTGTAGAGCTACACAAGGGCAAACACTCACACACACACACACACACATATATCAGGGTCTGTATATTTGCTCATTCACTACAAATCCAGCCTGCGGCCTGTGGCCAGCTTTTCTTTCTCCTTGAAGGTCAGGAAGTCTTGTGTGGAAGCAACACACACTTTCTGTAACCTCAAGCAGGATAATAAGTGAACATAGAGGTCACACCTACAGTAAAGTACTATGGGTTTTCTACCCACTCCTACGCTGAAAGGAATATGTTCTCGTGGAATTATTCTCTTGAAACCAATTCTCCGCCTACACGTACCTGTATTTTGCTCCATCAGGGACCTATTACCATGTCCGAGGCATCCATCCGATTTTTTTTTTTTTCGTTCTCCGTCGACTCTTATTCGATCATTCTACAAGTGTTAGTTCTTATATACCCAGTGGACCGTTTGCACGCGTGGTCAGAATGTCTGTCCGCCATGGCCCCACCCACTTCTGGTTGGCCAAAGTGGTTGGTTTCCCGGATACCAGTGCCAAAATCCCACTTGCAAAACCAGTCATGGAAGCACTTTCAGCAAGGAAACATGTCTGATAATGTCGTCATCCTAGACAACACTTTGTCTCCCTAGTAACAGTCCATGTTTGTTTTGCACAGCTAACATAAGTTTCTAACGCAAGACTGAATCCCAAATCACTCTGTACCCCCTGAACAAGGGCACTACTTGGTGTGTGGAACAAGGGATTACATAACACACCAGCTTTTCATTTAGCTATTAAGATGGCACAGTGACATAGTGGTTAGCACTGTGGCCTCGCACCTCCAGGGTCGGTGTTTAGTTTCTGCCTGAGGTCTGTGTGCGTGGAGTTTGCATGTTCTCCCTGTGCTTTGTAGGGTTTGCTCCGGATACTCCGGGTTCCTCCTAAGACATGCAGATTAGGCTAATTTGCATGGAGTGTATGATTGAGTGGTTGTTTGTATGTGCCCTGCTACATATACAGGATTGGCACCCTGTTCAAGGTTATACCCTGCAAGTTAACACTAACACCAGCAACTGTCACTAAAATCAGGATAACGCTGTATGCCATGCAGGTAATTACATAAGTTATGTGTGGTGTAAAATTCGTAGGCTTGGTGCATCAATTACGTTTGTGAACATCCCTGAAGGCATTAAGTCCAAATCTTGTTTCTGGTTGGTCTTTTCAAGTTTCTCTATATACCATTGTTTGTGAGCACGCATCCTTGAGGTGACTTTCCTGATTTGCTGGAGTTACTGACATTAGCGTTAAGTAGGCTAATGCTATGATATTACGATCTGTTAATTTTTTTGGTCTCTGAATTACTCCATGAATGTAATTATCATCAAAAATACATACTGTAGCAGTCTAATGTTGGGACTGTCATGATTGAGGTGATGGTCTGCACAAGGTCAATTAACAGATGTTTACTCACCTTTTTCATGGACCCTGTGTTTATGGCCATCTAATTTGGCATTGCACAGGAAGTAGGAAGGAATTCAGACCCATAACTAATTTTCATTCCATGCTTTTTTTTTTATCTATATCTAATTGAAGAACAAGAACAAACGGTGCATTTTCACAATGTTTCTTCATTATTCAGTTGCTCTTTATATCAAAATATATTAATTTGTTCCTTGCATGGTTACTAGAAAGCAACAGATTAATGAAAAAAAGAGATGGACACCTAAAAGGAGACATACTCTATGGTAAGAAGTGAGGCATACAACATGGCTTTGGTATTCTCCCTTCATGTTCGATGATATCCTTTTTTAAAATTTATTTATTTACCAAAAGGAATAATTCTTTTTTTTTTTTTTTTTTTTACAGGAGGTTGAAGAATTGCTTGAAAAATATGTTTATGGACAAAAATTCTGAACAGTGTTAGATACAGTGCTTCATATATAGGTCAAAATCTTGCATTCGTACGTATATGATGAGCATTTGGTCACATTTATTTCAATCCATATATTGATAAAAAAATAAGATTCTTAAAACAGAACCTTGTGGAACACCAAACTTTACATTTGTATTAAATCAGTCAAGACTCACTGAGGAAGGAACAATTCCCTTTATGTTTTATTATTTTAAAAAAATATATCGTGAGACAACGTGCTGATCAGATGCCACTATGAGGTCATTTACTACTTTAACCAGTACACTACAGTATACTATAGCAGTATAGCCTTGGTACTGTCATGAGGCCTAAACTCTTACTGATTTCCCTTACTACTTATTTAATACTTATGTCTATGCAGAATCATTGTAAATGCATTATTTTAATACTTTGTGCGACTTAAATTGGCTCTCTATTCAGTTTTAAAAGTATACCTCTAAATATATTTTTGGCGTATGCCTAGGAGCAGTTTTTAGTTTATATATATATATATATATATATATATATTTTAGTAGATTTGTAATTTTGTACTGCAACTATACTGTTATGTGTATAGTTGAAGTCAGAAGATTACATACACTTACATTAAAGACATTAGAACAAAAGTTGCTAAAGACATACAGTATGTTTATGCATGACAAGTAATTTTTTTTCCAGAATTTGTTTACAAATAGATTATTTCACTTGTAATTTGCTATATGACAATTCGAGTGATCAGAAGTTGCACACATTCAGTTGACTGACCCTTAAAACATGTTGGAAGATTCCAGAAAATGAAGTCACAGCTTTAAAAACTTTTTGAGGCTAATTGAAATAATTTGAGTCAGCCACTGGTCCAAAACATTAAAGCCAGATTACAGCTTGCAATGCTAAATTTTGTAGCATCATATTTAAAAAGACTTGAGGCTGTGTTTGGTGTGCTTCAATAACACCCAAAAAAAGTGCTTCAACAACAAATATATATGTTTTTGATGGTCTGAGAGACCTTCGAGGCCCTTTTGGCAAACTCCAGGTACCTGTCATGTGCCTTTTACTGAGGAGTGGCTTCCATCTGGCCACTTTACCATGCAGATTGGTAGAGTGCTGCAAAGATGGTTGTTCTTCTGGAAGGTTCTCCTCTCTCTACAGAGAAACGCTGGAGCTTTTTCAGAGTGACCATTGGGCTCGTTCCTGCCTAACTAAGGCCCTTCTCCCTCAGTTGCTCACATTGGCCAGGTGACCGCTCTAGGAAGAGTCCTGGTGGTTCCAAGCTTCTTCCATTTATGGATGATGGAGGCCACTGTGCTCATCTGGACCTTTAATTAATTTTTTTCTGTACCCTTCTGTACCCTGAGAGGTCTACAGACAATTCCTTGGACATTATGGCTTGGTTTGTGCTCTGAACTGTTGGACCTTATATAGACATGTTTTTTTTTTTCCAAATCATGTCCAATCAAATGAATTTACCAACTGATGCACTCAATTCGAGTTGTAGAAACATCTCAAGGATGACCAGTGGAAAGAGGATGCACTAACCTCAATTTTGGGGCAATGGCAAAGGCTGTGAATACTCTCATGTACATATGATATTTTAGTTTTTTTTAATTATTTATTTGCAAAGATTAAAAACAAACTTGGCTTCACATTGGCTTTATGGGGTATTGCTTGTAGAATTATGAGACAAATAATGAATTTAATCCATTTTGAAATAAGGCTGAAAAGTGAAGCGCTGTGAATACTTTCCAGATGCACTGTATGTGGAGATATTGAAGCAACATCAACATCAGCCTGGAAGATAAAGCTTGGTTGCCATTGGGTCTTCCAAATGGCCAATGGCATAGCATACTTTTAAAGTTGTAGCAAAATGGCTTAAGGACAACAAAGTTGTATTAGCCGTCACAAAGCCCCAACCTCTGTCCAGGTAGAAAATTTTTGAGCAGAACTGAAAAAGCATGTGCATGCAAGGAGATCTACAAACCCATTTTTCTTACATACAGTATTTCCTTCTTTGAGGAAGAGGCTAATTCCAGCAACTTATTTTAAATTGAACTAATAGATTGCTAGTTATAAACCTCTTGCCCGTTGTTTAATTTATGAAAGTATACTTTGAAGTATACTACTATTTTGGAAGTTTTATCCTGCATATATATTTGTTTTCTTTAAGTAAACTCAACATCATACCTGTAGTTTACTACTTGTGTATTGATCGGGAATGACAGCAACTTATAATCACAGAGTAGGGTCAGCAGGGCGGCACGGTGATGTAGTGATTAGCACTGTCGCCTTGCACCTCCAGAGTCCCGGTTTGTTTGGTGGGTTTCCTCCGGGAACTCCGGTTTCCTCCCACAGTCCAAAGACATGTAGGTTAGGTTATTTGGTGTTCCTAAATTGGCCGTAGTGTGCGAATGAGTGTGTGCGTGTGTATGTGTATGTGTGTGTGCCCTGCGATGGATTGGCACCCTGTCCACGGTGTACCCCGCCTTGTGCCCCAAGTCTCCTGGGATAGGCTCCAGGCCCCCGTGACCCTGAATACAGGATTAAGCGCTATAGATGATGAGTGAGTGAGTGAGCAGAGTAAGCAGATGCTGAGACACATAGTGCACAAAAGTCAGCAAGTTTCTGCAGAGTCAATAGCTACATACCTCCAAACTTCATGTGGCCTTCAGATTAGCTCAGGAACAGTGTGGAGAAAGCTTCGTACAACGAGTATCCATGGCTGAGCAGCTGCATGCAAGCTTACATCAACAATTGCGATGCAAACATCGGATGCAGTGGTGTAAAGTATGCTGCCACTGGACTCTAGAGCAATGGAGACGTGTTCTCTGGAGTAACAAACAAACAAAAATCACAAGGCATGTTTCAGGATTAAGGATTAAGAACATTTTCTTTATAAAGCTAAAATCAACACTGCAGTTCAAAACAAAATGACAACAAATACACAGTATGAACACAGTCTTGATCTGTGAAGGTTGAAATTAGAATTTGTGTCATGCAGCCGCTCCAAAATCAGCCCCTGGCTGCCCACAAACAGGCTGTAATGCTCTACAATTTCTGCCCTGTTAAATGACTGAGACAGAGGAATCGTAAATCTAACCAACTGTTCAACTAAAATACAAAAATTCTCTTTCTACAAATCATCTTTGCATTGGCCTGTTAGATGGGGGGGTGTTGGGAAACATATTTCCACTCTCTGGTCTATATTGTAATGGCTTAAAATATCAACCCAACCAGTATGCATGAAGTCTTTTACAGTACTTTCAAACCTTGGAAGTATAGTCAGTAATATCAGACCTGTATTTGTCTGTGTGGGTTAATAACTCCATGTACATAAATAATCAGACTCAACATGGTTCTATTTACTTATGAAACATTCTATAAAATATTTTACCTGAAAACTATTCTTAAACTTTAGGCATAAGCCAAAAATCACTCACTCACTCATCATCTATAGCGCTTAATCCTGTATTCAGGGTCATGGGGAGTCACAAGGCAGGGTCACAAGGCAGGGTACACCCTGGACATGGTGCCAATCTCTCACAGGGCACATACACATACACATACTCACACTACGGTAAATTTTGGGAACGCCAATGAACTTAATCTACATGTCTTTGGACTGTAGGAGGAAACCGGAGTACCCAGAGGAAACCCACCAAGAGGAATCGAACACTGACCCTAGAGGTGCAAGGCGACAGTGCTAACCATTACACCACCATGCCGCCTTAAGCCAAGAATAAAAAATAATAATATTAAAAA
>QMIH01000887.1:147929-182833 GCA_003987875.1 Clarias batrachus
TATATATATATAAAAGAAATCCCCAGGATTGGGGGATCAATACCCACCTTGGGATTGTGTGTGTGTGTGTGTGTTATTATAATCATTATTATATATATATATTATAGTCATTATGTTATTATTGTCATGCATTATAGTCTGTGCAGTTGCTTTTTTTGTGGTCAGCATTTACACATGGAAAGTTCAACATATTCAGACTTCAGTGATATACAGGTACTTACATTAACTCGCTCTCTATACATCCTAGGTCCCAGGGCCTTGGGGCACTAGGTGGGTTATAACCTGGGGACTTGGGCACACACACACACACAGACTCACTCACTCACTATGGGCAATTTAGAAATGCCAACTAGGCTAATCTGCATATCTTTGGATTGTTGGAGGAAACCTAGAGTTCCCAGAGGAAGCCCACCAAGCACAGGTAGAACATAAACTCCACGTACACTCAATTTACACCCTCATCACAGGCAGAAACGTTTGGATTAATAAAATGACCTGTGAGTAGATAATACCTTTAAGATTTTTCAAAACAGAAGAGAGAAGATATGGGAACTGAAGAAGTAGATCATGTTTTTTTTAGGTGTAATAAGATGTTTTTTTGTAAACCACATGACTGTCTTGGCAATGATTTGTTATCTGATGGGATTTAACTCTACTGCGTTAGTATTCCATTAGCTCACCTATGTATATCCGGTTGTGTCACTGTTTTTATTGCAAAGTCTCATTGCTTATTTCCTCCCACACATTAAGGTGTGTTTGTTTGGTCATTTCCATTCCATGTTTCTGATGACTGATTATTCAAATTGAATTGAATTTTTGGATTCTTCCCAGTAAACGCATTGCACCAGAATAAGCACTCTGAATACCGATGTTTGCAATTTCAGTCATAACTATTAACTACATGTCCAAAATCAATATACAAGCAGATATGCTGTACAAACACATTACACAAATATTATTATAGAAATACAAGAGTGGCCACACACAAGATGGCGCACACACACACCACGCACAAATAGTGTAATTTGCCAGCTTCAATTTAAAGTGACTGGTGAGATAGTGAATTTAATCAATCTGACAGGACAGGCTGCGAGCGAACCTTCTCACTCCGCTCTGTTACACCGCACACACTCCGGGGAACACCGAACCACAGACACATATCAAAACATCAACCTTGAATTCGCCTCATCACTCCCATATGGTGCAATCAGGGGAGGTTTCAGGTTGTTACACAAATGTGCAGAATGTACTTCAGGCACAGCACACCAAAGTATTTTACACATCCAAAAGGATTTATAGTGGATAATAGTATAAATAGTACATTTAGTATGTTTTTCTGAAAAAAATTTTGTTTGGTTTAATAATTTCCCTATGTGTGCAAAAAATATCCAGTGTGGCCAGACAACGCACGGCTATTATAGTAACACCTCTACAATGTACAGTAGGTGAAGTTATTATATTGATCAATCAATAAATCAATCAATCTTTATGCAGGAAATTGTCATTTACATTGTTTCTTAAATTTTTTTTTTTTTTTTTAGGACTAAATATCATTTACTAAATTAAATTGCGTCTGTCAAACTAAATATTTCTCCTGCAATGTGATATAATTAGATATTTAATCTGCCACCATGTAGTGGCCAGTACACTGTAAACCCGATTAAGTTGGCAAAACTCAAAATATTTGAGGTAATCAGTTACATGATTTTTTTTTTAAGTAATGATGTTTCCAATTTTAAGTAAACAGAATTATCTATTTTTGAGTTTGTTGAACTGATGCAAATCAAAAAATATTTCGCAGACCACCCAGCCCAGGAATTGAACCCAGGTCTTCCACATACACACGTGGACAAAATTGTTGGTACCCTACGGTCAATGAAAGAAAAACTCACAATGGTCACATAAATAACTTTAATCTGACAAAAGTAATAATGAATAAGAATTCTATGAATGTTAACCAATGAAAGTCAGACATTGCTTTTCAACCATGCTTCAACTGAATTATTTAAAAAAATAAACTCATGGAACAGGCCTGGACAAAAATGTTGGTACCCCTAGAAAATACTGAAAATAATGTGACCAGAGGGACATGTTAATTCAAGGTGTGTCCACTAATTAGCATCACAGGTGTCTACAATCTTGTAATCAGTCAGTGGGCCTATATATAGGGCTCCAGGTAGTCACTGTGTTGTTTGGTGACATGGTATGTACCAGGTGTAACTGTGTGCTCTGTAGATATCACATTGGTGGAAGTTTTACTTAAGTTATTACAAACTCATGAATGCCAAAAGGTTCTGAATACTCAAAAAGGTCTATTAATTTGACCTAATTGCAATTATTTAAGTTAACGGTACTCAATGTGTTTAATTACTTTGAACATTAGGGTTTACAGTGTAGGCTGTCTACTGTACCAGACATCCTAATTGTGGATTTTCACCTGGGGTCATTTGTGAGACACGGTTCTCTGTCACACTCTGAATGGCTTCATGCCACACCAAAAGTATTTCAGTCATGGAGGACCTTGACTTAGCAGTTGGCCTGGTATGAATATTGATACCAAAAGTGTTACCTGAACTCATGGTTATTTAGACCCCTTTCTTCGAATGGTTGAACATTATAACCAAATTAGAAAGTTTATTCAAATGAGTATAATAAATATGCACCAGGAATTTCATTATACTGTACATTAGATTTTTTTAAATTGATTACCTACTTTGTTTTAATCTGTTATGTTTGTATTTGTATTGTTGTGAAAAAAAAAAAATCACCAATTGAGCTGGGCGATGCATCTCAGATTTCTCAGTCTATCTTTGGGTAAAAATAAACTGTGTATGTAACTTTAGTGCTGCTTACAGGATGCATTTACTATGTACAGCCATCAGTAAGTGGAATCACACCCACAGACTTGAATGGAAGCGGTTAACACTGGCAGCAGTCTTTGACCTCCCCGGTGTAGACAGATTTACTAAGCTTTTAATTCCTATTTTATCACATTATTGCATTTTGTACCTATTAAATAATAGGTTTAATAATGTTGTTTCATGTAGCAAACTGTAGAAAGATGCTCACAGTTTGAATAATAATCTTATCATCTTTTAAATGACAATAAAATAATTCCATGCTACACAAAAGTTTGTAATTCAGTTCATAAGATAAGCTCTGTCTCCAATTAAGCCAAAACATGAATTTCTGCATGACCTATTATGGTATATGGATCACTTGCTCAAGCTGGTGTTGTGTAAAATGTCTTACTTTGAGGCAAACTCTGAGGATTTAATACCAATTTTAGTGTTAAATCCTCATTATACTTACTCAGCTCAATTTTAAATCTGTCCCAAATCTAACAGCTACGTCTGTACAGGTAACACAATGTGTCTGTTGGATAGAGAAATTAAACCACTGACAATTTCTTCTTTCTTTCTTTCTTTCTTTCTTTCTTTCTCCCACAGGTGTGAAAAAGGATATTTTCTTTGCCACTATTTTGTCTGGAAAACCCTTAGAGACAGATGAGGAGCAGCAATGTCTGTTCAGGTACGAATTGTATTACTGGCATAAATGTCTTTTGAAGAAAATGTGTGATCGTTTTAAGCGAGCAGCTTGGAAAATATTGCCTTACTTTAGCACCAACAATCACATTTCTTCAGTTGAAAAACTAAAAATGAAATAAGCAGACAGGAAACAGGAATACTGTTTTATTCTGATTAGCTGCATTTGGCGTTTTGCATTCGGCATTTGCATTTTGCATTCAGCTGGGAGAACGTCGCAGAAACATGATGTTTATATTTATTTATTTTTTGTCTTTTTAAACTTTTAACTGATTTTTATGAATTCTAATGAATGTGTAATGAACGCGAGGGTAAATAAAGACATGTACGCAAACAAGTCATAAGCTTCTACAGTCAGCAAGTGGTTATGGTGAGGTTGAGGCAGGCTGAACTCACTCCTTAAATGTTAAAAATGTTCTGTGGGGGGCGTTTAACTCAATCTGAGATTTGTGATGACATTTCTGGTGAAGGAAGGTGAAAAAATGACTGACATTTACATTACACACTACGGGCAATTTGGGAACGCCAATTAGCCTAACCTACATGTCTTTGGACTGTGGGAGGAAACCGGAGGAAACCCACCAAGCACGGGGAGAACATGCAAACTCCATGCACACAGAGACGGGAATCGAGCCTGGCCGGGGATCAAACCCAGACCCTGGAGGTGCAAGGCGACAGTGCTAACCACTAACCACTGCTTTACAGAAGACTGGAAGCACACTGTTTTTTTTTTGTTTGTTTGTTTTTTTTTGGATAGTGCAAACATTTGAAATAAGGCAGATTCAATGACGATCCTCAGTGAAGAGCCCTGTGTGTGGGAACTGAACACACAATCATTCACCAAAACCACTTGCACATTACAGAAACTCAACTGGGAGTTATTGTCACATCACATCCCCCTTGATAATGCTGGCATCCCAGCACTAGTGAAACAATGGACAATCAAACATCTGCACAATCAAACATCTTGTTTTGACTTGAAATGCACCTCCGAAAGGTTTGTAAGCATTTAAGAAGACAGAATGGAGGCCCTCGAGTGGCGCAACAGTAACAAGCTTGCCCTATCCAGAGATCACAAGTTTGAATCCTGGGTGCTGCTGTAGCCTATCATACTGTAGATGAGAGACTAGATAGAGCAGATTGACTAAGACCTCTTAGAGGGGATGAAGCCAATCACCCTATATGTGAGCTCATGCAAGTCCTAAGCATTGGACAGAGCTGTCCTCCAACTGTGTTACCCCACTTCCAATGGTGCGTGAGTGCTCAGTTCAAAAAGATGCAGTTGGCTGGCATCACGTGGCTCGGACAAAGCACATGCCATTCTTTGGTCCTCCCTAACTGGTAGTTGATGGGGCAGTGTTCTAATGATGGGTGGGAATTGAATATGAAATTAGGGAGAAAATTTGGAAAAAGAAGAATCCAAGGCCAATAATTATAAAGAAAAGAAAACAGTATAGATCCATCCATACCTTTGGTAATCCCTCAGCTCTTCAAATACAGTACTCACTCACTCACTCACTCATCATCTATACCGCTTAATCCTGCATTCAGGGTCACAGGGGCCTGGAGTCTATCCCAGGAGACTTGGGGCACATGGCAGGGTACACCCTGGACAGGGTGCCAATCCATCGCAGGGCACAGACACACACACATACACTCACTCATTCACACACTACGGGCAATTTGGGAACGCCAATTAACCTAAAATACATGTCTTTGGACTGTGGAGGAAACCCACCAAGCACGGGGAGAACATGCAAACTCCATGCACACAGAGATGGGAATCGAGCCTGGCCGGGGATCGAACCCAGACCCTGGAGGTGCAAGGCGACAGTGCTAACCACTACACCACCGTGCCGCCCCAAATACAGTACATACTCCTAAAAAAACAATAAATCCACATTCACTCACACGCTTATAACTCATCATATATACCACTTTATCCTGTATACAGCGTCATGTGGGGGGAGGGGGGGGTTCTGGAGGCTATCCCAGTAGGGTGTGAGGTGGGGTATACACTGAACAGTCCATCACAAGGCAAACACATGTACACATTCACACACACACTAGAGGCAATTTGGGAACGCCAATTAGTCTAACCTGCATGTCTTTGGACTATGGGAGGAAACCGGAGTACCCGGAGAAAACACAACAAGCATGGGGGAGACCATGCAAACTCCATGCACACAGACCCATGGTGGAAATCAAACCCTTGACCCTGGCGTTGCAAGGTTGCAATAGTGCCAACCACTACACCCCCATGCTGCCATAACATGTAAACAAATGTGTAAAACATAATATAAACCATCTAAAAACCATGTGTAAGTTTCAGGACAAAAATCAAGGTCTTCAAAGTCAACTGTAGCAGAGAAGTAGCTTCTCCGAGTAATGTGGCCCAGGAACGACTGGAAGCGTGACAGTGAAGGTCATCCTGAGCATGTGCTTTGATAAAGGAACGGAAGCGATCAGGTTCTGACAGACTTTATACAGGATCTCATTTCTCACAGCCGTTTCCTGTCAAGTGATGAGACAGACGAAAGATTAATTTGGTAAAGGAGATGTTTGATATTCTAATTTTCCTTCTGACACGGTGGACGCACGTCTTGTATAATGGATTAAGGCATTTCATTTAGCCTGTCAGGTTGAAGACGCTCCTGGCTCCTTTGTCGGCCAACACCGAGAAACATTTGTCGTTGACAATACAATGTGAATTACTCTGCAGTTTTTCCGCCAAAATTACTTTCATGGACTTTATTCTCCACATTAATGTACCAAACCTCCAGTTACGTCCTTATGCAGGCTGCAAATTAAATTCTGTTTAATTAAAAAAAAAAAAAAAAAAGATCATCCTGTTAAAACTTTGAATCCTGAGCAGATTCAATGAGCTTCGTTCACATTATCGACCTGCAGCACGTTGTCGCTTTAAGAAACCCTGAAGCACGTCCGCGCTCCTGCTTTATATATGAGATGATGCAAGAACAAGGCTGGTGTTTGGATGTGTATCCATGTCTGTAAGGTTCCCTCAATCCCTGCTCTCCTTCACCTCCTCACTGTGCTCCGTGACAGCCCCGAGAGCCCGGAAAGCAGAGGCCATTCATTAGTACAGASCCTGTTTGAATTTTAAGTGGTCGGTGATACCAACAGCATACACAGTGCGCTATAACAGATAGAGCCTTGATTCCTAAACACACACACACACACACACACAGACTTATGCAGACGCACACAGCTTCATTAGCTAATCTCTGGAAGTGAATCTCAGCGGCTCTGTCAGTGAAGGCTGGAGGGCAGGATGTGATGAGATGTTCATGGAGAGAGAGCAGGTAAACATAGGAGAGGACTGCTCTCAGGGATTCACAAGGCCGAGGTGCGAGACTGTGAGTGTGTGTGTGTGGGTCTAACACAGATACTGAAAAAGAGGCATGTATGAACTGCCAGGATCACAAATTCATCACGCTTGAGAGTAAACCTACATTATAGCCTGATCTTTTGAGAGTTTTTGGATGATTTAAAGCAATATGATCTAAAGTTGTTGTCACTGCAATATGATGAGGTTTAGTAATGTGGAACAACAGGAGGGCCAGGCCATTTTTCTTTCACTCTGGCTGACTCACACAGAGGCCACCGATGCCTCAACACGACTGCAAGGCAACATGACTTGTTCGCATGACTTATTGAAGAAGATGAGGCCCTGCTAAATATTCCAAACTGAGATCCAGGTTTTTAGGACTTAAATCTCACCAAAACACTCTTGTGTTTGTTTTTAAGAGCTGAAGATAAAAATATGAAAATTGAATAAACACATCGCCGGCATAAACAGCGCGAGGAACCCACAGCGAGCAGTTGGCTGATTAGTATTAATAGCTGTAACTTCACAGATATTGCATTCAAGCATCGAACAGTTTTGTATTATTTATGACCGAAGTGAAGTCTAAGAGCGTGGAGAAACGTGTTCAAGGGAATTGCAAATTATTTAGTTTGAGTTAATCAGGACAGCCTGTGAGCCGGAGTGAAAATATATATCAAATTGTCATCAACATTTTTTTTTTCTCGTGCTATTTTTTTTTTTTTTCTTCCTTTCTTGAATGTTTCTGTCATTTTCTTACCCCCCCATCATAATTTCGCTAACAATCTCAGCGGTGAAGGTATAAAAAAAAAGTAGTAATTCAGTGCATTTGAAGGAAAACTCGTCATGTAAATGATCTAAATGTCAAAATAAATCAAAACAGCCTTGGGCTATTCATCAGGGTTCCCGTGGAAACCTGGCTAGTCCGGTTTGTGCAGCATTGTTTCTGTGGTGCGTGTGATAAGAGGATTCTCAACAGAGAATAGAGAAATGACAGATTATGAATGTAGACACACAACAAGAGGGAAAAAAACAAACAAACATTAAAATGCACACGCTACTTTTTCAGATTTATTTCATATTGCATTTTTGATTGTATAGTGATATAAGGTTTTTTTGGACAATATGCTATGAGGTCTCAGAAGTAAAGACGGCCAAGAACGAGAGTGGAGAAACCTACAATTTATTGATCAGTCTACCTACTCAAGTCGAGACAAGATTTCTCTTGACACACTGGACATTTTTTTGGAGGTTACTTGAGAGCTGTTGTAGTGCCTGGCGGCCAAACATCCATCCTCATCAGTGCTTCCGGCCTTTAATGAATTCAGAACTATCTATGATGTAGTGCAGGCAGCTGTTGTTCTCCACCAAATTCTTAAAAATCTTGATACTCAATCTCCATATATAGTAGGTTTAAACACCTATATAGTCATTAATGATCACATAACTATAAGGAACGTCAGACCAGTTAATAAAAACCTGCACTGGAAAACTACTGATAAGTCTTAGCCTTACTGTACATCCAAATATCACTCTGGTCAATAAGTGTTATGTTGTGAATACACTCCAAAGATATCCACTTGAGCATTTCCCCAAGAACATGAATGATATTTCTTATACTTTACCCAGAGCAGAGATAATTAAAGTGTACTTGTTTTAAACATGTTGCTAGACATGTGTGTGTGAACTAAAGGTGTAAAAAAAAAAGTTCTTTTACTTTCTCCACCCTCCCCAACTCCCCCACTAGCCAACATTCACATTGTCCCTGTTTTGGGGTATTGGGTATCTACACTCTCTGATACAGCAGGTGGCAGTATGCACCTACTTGGTTTGTGAGCAGCCATTAAACACGAGAGAAGAAGACGACAAGGATGTTAACCTTTGCGCTATATTATTGATCCATCCATTCACCTACTGTATAAACCTCTGTAGTCCAGCTAGGGACTGTGGAGGCCAGTGGTGACCACTGTGTTTATTCCCGTTTTTACATCCGTTTTAGGACCACCAGTCAAAATTTACACTTGTATTTAACTACTACAGCCAACTTGGGAATGCCAATAAGGGGTAATGTGTGTGGAGTGTAAGAGGAAACCAGTGCACCCAGAGGAAACCCCCCAAACACAGGGAGAACATGCAAACTCTATACACACAGAACCTGAGGCGATAGTGCTAGCCACTAAGGTGCCACAATGTGCCACCAATATAATCGATATTTTGGAAAGAGCAATGATCAAGCCTTCCTACTTTTTCAGCTATACTGTATCTATGTAGGTCAGAGGATGCGAGGTCCAGGCGTGTGTTATGGAAATATGCTTCTCTGAAACGTTCCTGTGACCCTAATGTGAAAAAAAAAACAGTATAAAAAACCAGTATAAGGAAAATATTACCTTTGTGCAAGATTATTATTGATATTGATATACAGTAAAATGTCAAAAGAAACTCTATTGCCTGCCTTGCCACTTTATCAGCTATTTCTACAGTATGTGGTTCAGTGGATGAGATCAGATGAGACGGAGGAGGTGTTGATGATGTTGCATTCTGTGTTGAGGATTGGTTGGCTTTCAATTTTAATTCGAACCTTGTCCAAGTACGCCGTACCATGCCTGAGACCATTCCTGCCAGTGGACTTGGTACGCTTATCTTTGGCCAGGCATCATACAGAGTGTTCACAATACACACAATATACAGTACTGTACATTAGGGTTAAGAGTACTTGGATCCAAGCATGACATGTAATCTGCAAACATAACAGCATCTGTCATCATTAAACTTCAAGTAACTATAGTATTTTTTTAGATTTTATTTACATTTTGGCTTTTTATATTTGTATTTACATTTTGTATCAGCAGGAAAGTTGGATACATGGAGGATTTATCTTTATTGCCTTTATTTTAGTTAGCACACACCTCAAATAACCTCAAGCTAAATTTAAAAGCCAAAAGCTAAATAAGAGCCATTGAGTAATTGCTTGCATCCTAATCCACATTCTGAAGTGTGAAAATAATGCGAGAATCACAGAATAGCAGCTCCACCAGCCTAAAACCATTCAGAGCAGCATTAAAAAATGCCCAAAGCTCTGCTAACACAGCACTAGCCTTTAGCCATTATTACACACTCTGTTAGAGAAGTGCATGACCAACACAATAAAAAAAAAAAAAAAATGCTAAAGCTAATTGGCGTAGCCAGCTCTTTTGCATGCAGTACCATGTTTATGATAGTGGAGCATCTGCTACAGGCAAGACTCCAGTGTGGGCATTAACTGAGGTTAAATTTTCACTGGTGTCAATAAAGAGACATTTGCTGCATGCACTGATTTCACAATATCTTTTCTGCTTCTGGGGGAAAAGTAAAGTTTGTGCTTACACGATGCAGAGGGGCTCATTAAACTGAAAATAAAAAAGAACACATGGAGGGCATGCAGAGAGAGACTAAGAGAAGGGGCGATGAGATGAAGGAAAAAAAAAACATGATAACAGACCTCTATTCACCTTTGTTTTTAATGTGTTAGACATTCTTAGGAGAACAGACTAACATGCTAACATGGTTTCCTTTAAATGTGCTCCTCAGATTATGTAAGGAATAAAGCCCTCTGTGATAAAATAAAAATAATCATGGGGCAGTATGATGGAGCAAAGTTTCCATTACCATCACAGAGTTGATTCTTTTCCTATACTGTCATGCCATAAAGTGTTTTATTTGTTTATTCATTTTTTTTATTAATTTGGCATTAATACCAATACAATTAATACCAATGCAGAAATGTGACGTACAGTTGTATATACCAACAACTAGTGACAGGATTATAGGCACCCAGGGCTTAAATGCACCTGCATCAAGCAAAAAAAAAAAATTGCAAAACAAAAAAACAACAACTAAGGAGTTAAAAAAGTTCAAAACTGTCCAATATATTATTAAAATCTGGAAGGATATCATCTTCAAGGAAGAAAGGTGGTGCACAGTGCAAAGTCATTGTGAGTCTCCAAACAACCATGTAGCCATGGTATCAGTGAGGGTATCAGTGAGGGTATCAGTGAGGGTATCAGTGAGGGTACTTAGAAGAAAACAGCTTAACTTTTCTAAGGAGCATACAGAATGGACTGTGGAGCATTGGAAAATGGTCATGTGGTATGATGAGTCCAGATTTACCCTGTCCTAGAGTCATGGGCATGTCAAGATAAGAAGAGAGGCAGATGAAGTGATGAACTCCTCATGCTTAATGTCTACTATACAGCACAAGCCTGTGAAGCAGTGTTAGGATCTGAAGTTGCTTCTTTTTGTCCGGTCTAGGTTCATGAATGTTATGCGCCCAAAAGTTAGGTTACTGTAGTTGAGGACCGGAAAACAGTGAATGACTTGGTTTTTCCATCAAAATATTTTTTCTTCCCTGATGGCATGACCATGGTTCAAGATGACAATGGCTGGATTCACCTTGATCAAATTGTGACAGAGGGATTCTGGAGCATGAGACGCCATTTTCACACATGGATTGGCCACCACAGGGTCGAGACCTTAAACTCATTGGGAATTATTGGAATATGTCCCAACTGGTGCGACTCTCCCATCATCATTACAAGATCTTGAAGAGAAAGTTTTGCAAATTTGGATGGAAATTGATATCGTGACACTGATTAAGATTATTGAAATGGTGCCATGGTGAATCAAAGCAAACTTTAATAGTGTGTGTATCTTTCAAGGCGGCACGGTGGTATAGTGGTTAGCACTGTCGCCTTGCACCTTCAGGGTCCGGGTTCGATCCTCGGCCAGGCTCGATTCCCGTCTCCGTGTGCATGGAGTTTGCATGTTCTCCCCGTGCTTGGTGGGTTTCCTCCGGTTTCCTCCCTCATTCCAAAGACATGTAGGTTAGGTTAATTGGCGTTCCCAAATTGCGCGTAGTGTGTGTACTGTATGTCTGTGTGCCCTGCGATGGATTGGCACCCTGTCCAGGGTGTATCCTGCCTCGTGCCCTAAGTCTCCTGGGATAGGCTCCAGGCCCCCCATGACCCTGAATGCAGGATTACGCGGTAATCATGATGATGAGTGAGTGAGTGTATCTTTCAATCTATTTTATTTTTTGGGTGCAATGGCTTGGAGCAATAATAATAGTAATAATAATAATAATAATAACAACTTCAATTAAGTTGGCATATATGCACTACCAGTCATGATTTTTATTGATTTTTACTGCTACTTATGCTTTTGTAGACTTTGATATTCTTTGAACTACCAGAAATCGAGAGTTTTGTGATTTTAAGTAACATAGTGGATTGTAACGCGTCATACTGTAAAACTAGCTAGATACATGCGAGCTAACCATTTAGGGCCTTGTACATAAGGAATGCTAGTTTGCAATCAATTCTAAACTTAACAGGTAGCCAGTGCAAGAATGATAAAAAAAGGGTCTGCTGAACTAACTGTAGCTTGTTAAGTGCTGCCATATTTCATAGTTTTGTAAATGATTGAACAAAAAATATGTATGTATTACATTACTATGTATGTATAATAACTTTTTTTTACTGGTACTGTACATCAAATCCCTATATGTCAATATATTACATATTGTATATTGGAAATTCATACATGGCCATACATTACTTTCATATATAGGTATACTTGACAGACAACAGAAAAGTGCAACCAAATAAATGCATATTCTCTCAACCTACTCAGTGAGGGTGTATGGGTTTGGCAGCACGATTGGTATACAAGTGTTTCCTCGACAGCTTTATTGAGTGCTTTAATTTACATACCCGGCACACAAACCCTGGACAGGATCCATGAAGCAGACACCTTTCTCTATGGCATGTTGCTTTCGATGCCAAGTTGGCTTCAGAAAGTTCTAATGAGATCTGTTATAGCAAATCTGTTCACCAAAATGTACTTCCACAGCTAATTAGTTCATCAATAATCCATTCCACAATTATTTGGCAACAGAGTTAAAGGGAATGAACATTCAATGTTCCATTACCTGACCTTGCTGGTTTATATGAGAGGCTGTTTCAGTACAACAGAAAGCTCAGCGCTGATCTATTTTTCATTCATCATACCGCCATTACCATAAACTCATTCATTATTATTCCTCCCTGTGTCAGACATCATCTCTAAGTGAGGATCTGCCGCCAACCAGACTGCCAGTGTGACCGGGACAACCTCCAACAGCAGGGATGTGTCGCAGGTGTGTGCGAGATTGATGTGTCCGAACCTCTTCATGATGAAGAGCTAGTGTCTGTCTCGGGTACACAAGCCATCAATTCACAGTGGACAGGTGACTTGACAGTGCTGCATGGCTAAGTAAAGTCATGCCCCAAGAATGCTGAAACATGACAGCAAGACAGTGAATGACATTTTACAGCATCAGCTTGTGTACAACTGTAAACGGTAATACTCACTCGTACAAATTAATACAGCAAAGCCAGCGACACAGGAATGAAAGTAAGGTTAAAATAATTCAAATGGCAAAGTGCATCTGAATAGAATGGCATTTATCGGGACGCTAAAACAGCTTTGTGTTCATTTGTTTCGTCATTTGTTCATACCTTTTCAGCCGGCACCAGTGTTGGGGGCCGTTACTTTTTAAAGTAAGTAATTACACAACAAAATTACTGTCTAAGTAAAGTAATCCGTTACATTACTGCGTTACTTTCTGATAAAAGTAACTAGTTCGAGTACTTTTCCATTGCAGAAAATGAAAACTCCTTTGTGCTTCCTCATGCATGTTGTTGTAGTCAAGACCTTTATAATTATTCTACCAACATCACTCAGCAAAGTTTGGCCCATAATCTGTTAACTACTAATACCCCTATTTCACCTACGCGGTTTCGCGCAGTGACCGTAAGTATGGTTCATCATGATAGGTTTCCATCTTTCTGCGCGTCGGCTCTCACATAGTCAAACTGCATAGGTGAGATAGAGGTATAACAGCAGGAATAACAGAGGGGGAAGGGGGTCAAAAATTCATTAAAAAATCTTTGCTCGTCTTGCGGAACACTCGTAAACCGAGTTACTCGCAATCCGAGGTCCCACTGTACTTGAATGGCGCACCAAACGCGTTAGATTACTCATTACATCAAAAAAGTAATCCAAGTACTCTAATGCGTTAATTTGTAACGCATTACCCCCCACACTGGTAGGCACTTCATTATTGTTCAGCGTCATGGTGGATCCTGGAATACTGTGAGGCAGGAATACACACTAGAATTACAAATTCTCCTAAATTCTGTTTAAAACCCTTAAAACCCAAGCTGCACAGACTACAGCATAGCTAAATGACAATAAAAATTTGCTTATATGGAAGCAATCCTGATATGGGTTAACGGGGAGAATTCAGCGTTTTTCGGATATGTTAGGAAGAATAAAATGTATTATTACTTTTATAATACGTTGCAAAAATGTAGAATTCGCAACAAGAGCCTTTATTATTTTGGTCATAGAAATCATGCGTATCTGTATCTGTATCTATTCAGTTTATTTTTTATTTTTTGCTCAGTTATGTTTGTACAATTTCAAATGAAATAAAATCATATTGCCTAAGCTATGCAGAAAAAGGAAATATGTTACTTTATACTGCACAATTCTGAGCTGTTTATATGTTTATAAAAAAAAAAAACAGCAAAACAAAAATGTCCAGAATGCTGTAAGTTTTAAGAGCTTCAGGAATAAATGTTTTTTAAAAAAAATAAAATTAAATAAATAATTAAATAAAAATAATTGAGTCTAAATCATATTCATTAATCACAGAATCAAACTGACATTACTGTATAATGGGCATCTGCCTCCAGATTGAGAAAAAATAGGGTGTGAGGGAAGAACAGGGGGATCTTGCAGAAACAACCCATTTCCTGTAGAATGGAAATTGAAGCATCTTCGCTGAGATTGAAGCATCTTCGCTGAGATTGAAATGTTACATAAAACTACTACAGAAAGCTGTTAAACAATATCTGAACCTGTTTATAATTCTAGCTTTACTTAAAACACTATGAACAAAAATAAATGTATGTGCATTTATTCTATACATATGAGTAACAGAGTCTTGGACATTTATGGGTGAGTGTGGAATACACAGAGATACAGAATGACCACCAGCAGATAAAGTAGCATGATCCACACTGAACATGAGAGTGAGCTGCTTTTTCAAAACTCATCATGATAACAAACACCTGATTGCTTTTTGAGATTTTTTATTATTTATTTCTTTATTTTTAGCAATCCTTTATTGGAAGTTTTTTTTGTTGTTGTTCCGTTAGTTGATAAGAAAGGTTGTACAATAACCCTGACCTTCAAGGAAAAAAAACAGACCAAAGAATAAAGACTCTCTCAGTGCTCTAAGCAAAAGAGGAGAAAGGGCATGGATTTCTGTCCTCTCACATCTCGGGCTAAAGCTCTGAGAAGAAAAGAGACAGAAGAAAATAATGAGAGAGTGTGTTTAGTGTTCCCTCGCCTCTCAGAAGAGGTGACCCCAATTAGTCAGAGCGACTCCCTGCATGCACGGATACACTCATGTATAGAGCATCCTTGTGGATATGGTTCATATGTTATTAATAATAGAAAACATTGTTGTTAACGATGAAATATTACCGCCTTATACATAGAAATATATTGAACCGGTTAAAACACCGCAGCATTTATGCGTGGAGAATTATTGTTGGAAAAAAAAAAATCATTGATAATATATTCATATTCTAAATGAATCATTATATAAAACACAGTCATACAGTATCACCAGCCAATGTACAGGTACATTAAGTTCCGTTTTTACAAGATGCTTCATATGTCAAAGTAGTTCATTGGTACCACAGTGTATTTGCATGTAAAAATATCATATAAACAGCTTAGTCATTTACAGTGCTGTATAATTTAAAATATTTATTATTATACAAGCTAGAGGGCCTGTAACCTGAGTAGACTTGTAGCAGGGACTTCAATCTCTCAGCACGACTCCTTACAGTAACACTGTGCTCTAAAGCCCATTTTACTCCCTAAGACTTTTTACAGTAATTAAAGTATTTTCTATAAAATTCTTGCTAATTGTTTATGTAGTGCCATGTGCTATTGAGGTCCTATGCTTGGTTTTAGGAATAATAATTAAAAGCTGTACTCTAGCTAAATTGTGGCATTTAATCTAATTTGCTCGTGCCTTGCATAAGAATTGAGGCTGTTTAAGCTGTTTTTTTTTTCTCCCTTTTCACAGTTCAACCTAGCACTGAAATAGCTTTAAATGAGGCCCTATGTCATAAATAACAAAATTGCCTATAATATTGACAAGTGGAGGAAAAATTGTTATACTTTGCAAAATGATTTACAACTAAAAAGCTGTGATTGCATACTGGAGGTGTAATGACGCGGGGCTCGCGAGGGGCAGAGCCAAGAGAGAACACTTCTGTAGAATGCGCAGATACAGTGCGCAGGCAGCTACGCCACAGAGTTGTGAAAAGGCAGATCTGCTGTTAGAGACGGACACGCAATAGGTAGATGACACCGCCTTCATAACCAATCAGCATGAACGTGCTGCACCTGGCAGCCCGAAGATACCTGCACGCTTTGTGCAAACATTAGCTAACACCTGGTATGGTATTAGAGCCTCAGTACAAAATGTCCGTCAAGATCAAAGACAAATTATTTTTAGTTATCAGAGCCCTGTCCGGTCTTATGCAGATGGCAGAGCTCTGCTTTTGTATTGTTTGTAGTTTTATGTCAATTACTTTTCAGTTCCTTGATTTATAAACAAACAAACAAACAAACAAACAAACAAAAAACGCCCATCATTTACGCCTAACCCGGTTCTGCCACCACCATGCTTCTCTGAGCAGGGGTTAATATATTTTGGTGGATCAAAAAAGCATACACAGCAAAATCTTAAACAAAATTAAACTGAGTGTTTATGACACTTCATTTATTCTACAGACCTTTTTGCAGTCACGTCACTACAGTACTACGACTTTAGATACAAAAGCTACTCTGTATTTTATTTTTTATTTTTTTTGATAATTATGTTCAAGGTGTGTTTTATAGCCAAAATAAATACCAGAAATGAGAGACATTACCTGATGATGATCAGATCACCTAGTGGATTACCTGATGCTTTGTCACATGGATTAACGAGTACCCTAACAATTAACAGTGTCTGTTCTGCTGATTATTTTCATATGAAATATGGTGGTGGATTTATAACAACTTTATAACAAGCATGTAAAAACAAATGAAGAATGTAATAAGGATATTAATTTGCAAAAGTATTTATATGTGTAATAATGTGATTCCCTCGGGATTACCTCACATATTTATCATAAATATGTGATTTCGGCAGGCAAAGCGCATGCATACTATTCGTATATCAAGACCTTACTCGTTTACTTTGCTGCTTCTCCCCTTAGCACGTAGTAGCCCGATTTCTACCATTACAGAGTTGTTGGTACTTGTTGCGGGTCTCAATTTGACCACTAGGCAAAACAATAACTCTATAGAAACTAACTGCACAATGATTGTAGAACATGTAATCAGGTAATCAAAACACTTATTTATAACCATTGCTCACTTACATTTGTTATTTTAGTATCACAAAATTGTTGTTTTAGTAAAAATTTAAATGTAGTGTATTATGAATAGGGCATTCATGAAGTTTGTTGAACTGCTAATAGAAACAGTGTGGAGCATCACCAGGCTCCACTGGATGAACGAGCACTGAGTAATGGATTTTGCCATATGTTCCACTCTGTTCCAAGCTCACAATGTCCTCTTTTGGTCTCATTAGAAACTTTGAACACAGAGAACCTTTTTTCCACATGTCTAAGTCTCTACTATGCCTTTTATCCTCTTGATTACTTCTCTGAGAAAACTAATACTGAGTCTATAATAACTTAATACATTTAATTCAAGATCAGCAGAAATACAAACATACATACAATTTATTATTATTATTATTATTATTATTATTATTATTATTATTATTATTATAGCTTTATAATATTTTTATTTTATTATTCTATTCCATAAAAAATAAACATGAAATGATTCTATGATTTCATTCTTTCACTCTGGCCTGTAAAGCATTTGTCCTCCAATTTTGAAAAGATGGTAAAGTCATGTTCCTTATGTACAAGACACCTAAACAAATAGGATTTTTTCTTTTCTCTAAACTGCATTTTACACATAACAACACTGTTGACATTTACCAATGACATTTAAATACCCCGCCTCATACACACACCTTCTTTCTTTAGTGTAGTCTGTAGCAGCACACAGATACAACGGATGAAAAATAAAAGCACATCAATAAATAGAACTAAAAATACAATTAAGCATTTATGATGATGATGATGATGATGATGATGATGATGATGATGATTATTATTAGACTTATTACATGCTGCAGTATACATACACAGGTGAAACTCGTGCAAAAGTTCATTTATTTCAGTAATGCAACTTAAAAGGTGAAACTAATATATGAGATTCATTACATGCATAGCAAGATAGTTCAAGCCGTGATTTGTCCTAATTGAGGTGATTATGGCGTACAGCTCATGAAAACCCCAAATCCACAATCTCAGAAAATTAGAATATTACATGCAATCAGTAAATCAAGGATTGAAACATAAAACAATATCGGACCTCTGAAAAGTATAAGTATGCATATGTACTCAATACTTGGTTTGGGCCCTTTGGCAGCAATTACTGCAATAAGGCGTTGCATGGAAGATCTCAGCCTGTGGCACTGCTGAGGTGTTATGGAAGGCCAAGATGCTTCAACAACGGCCTTCAGCGTTTTGCATTGTTCAGTCTGATGTCTCTCATCTTTCTCTCGACAATGCCCCATAGATTTCAGGTTTAGGTCAAGTGAGTTTGCTGGCCAATCAAGCACTGTATCTATACACACACACACACACACACACACACACACACACACACACACACACACACACACAAACAAACATATTTATTTTTAGTCAGAAATAGGACTTTTTATACTTTGGGAACATGTCTTGTGTATAATAGTTTAGTAATAGTGATTAAAAAGACAGCTTTTTGTGTCTTTAGCCCCAGAAATGTTTGAGGCCTTTCAAGTGAAACTGGGATTTGTGATGGGATTTATGGTCTTTACAGACGATTGCAATCACAATACTGTAATGAGACTCTTATCTTGAGTTAAACATCTGAAAAGTGCAAATGTTGTAAAGGTCTCACTTCCAGAAATTATGATCTTGCTTGAGGTCTGTGGGTACAACGCCTGAGCCTTGAAAAATCAAGAGATAACTCTGTGGGAGCTGCACACATAATCATTCCCCAGCACCACTGGCACATTGGATGGGATTATTGGTTATTGCCACATCCCCAGTTTAGTCCTGATCTTGCACCAAGCCATTTCCATATGTTTTGGACATTAAAGGACTTCCTGGGAGGCCACTGTAGCAGACAGTCCGACCATGGCTCCAGCATACTGAGAAAACTTTCACCTTGATGGTATCCAATGTCACGATATGGGTGGTATTGCAGGTAGTTCTGGCTGATGTTGATTGCTGTGGCCTTAAAAAGGGCAGGCATTGGTGCAGAGGGTGTTCAAAGTAAAGAGTCTTTTTAATTTAAACAAAAGCAATACTCCAGAAACTAAAACAAAACTCAAATCTATAAACAAAAGCATAGAGCTTAACATAGGCTCTTTAAGCATCACACAGGCTGGAACTAAAACGGGGACGAGATGAGACTCAGAGACAGGGAGAGACTAGAGACTACTGGGTGGGTTAGTATCTAAACTGGTTATAGTAGGAAGTGGATAACTAATCCTAATCGGGTTAGTAACTGATAGGGTTAGAATTTAACCGGATTAGTATCTGTACCTACAGGGGGGAAAACAAACTCACAAGAGGCTAAGCACACATGAGGCTAATCTATACTAGCGGCTAAACCTACTAGTGGCTAAGCACTCATGTGGATAACCATACAGATACCTAACCACACATGGAGCGAAACAAGAGACAAACACACACTGGAGACACACAGAACAGTACTTACATAACAAGAGACACGCTAATCACACACTCAAACAGTACAGCTCCATGACTCAGAACACATGAACCATACATGTAACCAAACTAGAGCCTTTCTCAAAAACGAGGTTACACAAGATAATTTAAACTAAAACGAATGCCCACAAGACATTAATAATGCTCGACCCAGTTTCCCAAAACAACCAGCTATTTATAGAGAGTCTAATGAGCTACCTCGGTTCAGGTGAGCTTCCTCATCACCTTCTGAGAAACTGTGTCTACAAACGAAACTACATACAAAACTACAAACCAAAGTAATCGGGCACACAGTGCCCTCTAGGGGTGAACCCTTACATCCAAGCACTAATGAAACACTGGGATAAGTACATTAGTGTAGCAGGGGATTATATAGAGAAATAAAGAGTAGTCTTTTAGAATTTTAGTTTTCGCCTGACATACCCTAGACCCTCAAGTGCACTTAAAGAGTGTGTAATCAATCAGTGTCCAAAGCTCTGGAACCGTGAGACATGTCTCTGTTAGGAATTGAAGAGAAACATGGGAAGCAAATAGTTAAACACTTCAGATTGAGAGTTAAATGGAGGTCAATAACATAAGTGAGCTTCTGAGACACTAGGCCCCGGGAGGGGGGCGGGGGGACGGGGGGACGGGGGGGAGCTCATGGAGTTAAGGACAAACTAATGACGTCTCAGAGCTACAAGGCAGCTTGAAGAAAAAAAAACTAAATGAGCTCTGACAATCTTACTGAATGACGGCCCATAAGAAACTGTCAAATAAGCCAACAAAGCCCAAAGGGTTGACGAGAATAACCACATGGTGCTGAGAATCAATGCAGAAATTCAGTTTTAAACCTTGAACACACTTTAGGGAAATCAACCTCGGATATGGATTTAAAAAAAAAAAAAAATCTTTGAGTGTATAGTCAGGCTTACTGTATATGTCGCAGAGAGAAATTGACTACATTAATGTTCTTAATAGGTTCTACTTTTAAATAAATAAATAGCATTATTTTTTTACTTCATTTTAAACAAACAAATAAAAACAAGTAAACAGACCTGAAGCATCAACTTCAGAATCATAATGGTAGCTACTTGTAAAGGAAATAGTAAAGAGAATACGGACTCTCCCAAAGGACAGATAAAGTCTTAGCAGTAACTTTCTGGAAGAGATGTGGATCATAAACAGCTACTGTATTTATCATTCTGCCTTATATACATACGTTAAATGGCAAAAGTGGAACAATAGCAAAAACTGGTTTGTGCAAGACATCAGTCCAGCAGTCTGTATAATATACTGTACTAGAAATTAGCAACAAATATAAATTCCCCATGTGTAAATGATTTTTTTTGTCATCTTGCCAAAAGAAAGTAAAAAGCAATATATATATATATATATATATATATATATAAGAGTGCTTAGACTTTTCATAAATCATCCCGGACATTTCAATGAGATCGGTGAGCACATTAAACAAAATATAAAATGGCTTGTCTTTGAAAAAAAAAAAGGAAAGAAAATGCCTGTATTGAATAAAGACGAATAAAACTGCTGAATTGGTAAAGTCATGTGAAGGGTAAAGACTTATAATGAAGAGGGCCAGTGAAGAAAATGAAGCTCTTTGACAATAAGCACCAGACTTCACCTGTAAACACAGTTTAATCAACTCTACTGAAAATGAAACCGCATGAACAAAAAAAAAAAAAAAAAAAGAAAAACAAATGTTGCATGATTGTAAAAGAAGATTAAGGTCAAACTAAAAGGTTAAGGTAATGAAACTAGTTGTATGAACACTGCTATTATATTTTTTATCCTAGGAGTCGCCACTTTGGGTTATTTGATATGGAAGATCTGGAACAGGTTTTAAGGATGGCCTTCCTGTTGCAACCCTTTTCTTTTCTTAACAAGCTTGGGACCAGAACTGCTAAGCAGTAGTGACCTGGTAATGGCAAGGACTGAACCTCCAGCCCTGTGATCAGCCATCTAACACATCAACTGCCTGAGCCATAATTTTTTGCCATTTAACCACTTATTGCACTCACTGAAGTTAGTAGAGCAGCAATCCTTTGATTTCAAATTTCTGGAGAATTATACCCTATCTTCTGTTAAAACCTCCTTTTAAAGAACTTTTAAAAGACTTGATGTGAAGAAGAATGACAGTTGTCTCCTCCTCGTGTGTGTCTTTTGATAACATAAGAATCTCAACATCTTTATGAAGATCAAAGGAGGTTAAGGTCATCCGCTACCAAATGACCCACCATCACATGATTCACCAGACAAGACAGGACAACAAATTTGACTGCATGAACCAAAATGCCTGCAAAGGGCAAACAAAAGACGCCATGTCACACGGCTTCTGAAATAACCAGACAGAAACAAATGAAAAAATGCTCCAGGAAACAGCAGAACCACATTCAGAGTGAGATATACAACTGCAAGAGAAAATTAGAGAGTGATAGAGCTCAGTAGTGGCCAGTATCAAAGTAAAGTGGCTTTGAAATGTCATAAAAGAAAAATCTTAAACTTAAACTTCATATAAATTTTATGAAGTAAACTTAGCCTGCCAGAAATGCATACTGGTCAAGTTATAGCATTTTTAAGTAATAAAGTGCATGGAAACAAATTGTACAAATTTGTCCATACTGTCATCAACAAATTAAAAGTAAAGTAGATACATTTTCATCACATAGTAATTATAAAATACATTTTACAAAATATTTATTGTCTCCATCTCAAAAATACCCACTTGCTCATTCTCTTTCCTGCTTATCCTGTACAGGGTCACAAGAGGCCTGTAGCCTATCCTCAGGCACCTGGATAGGGTGCCAATAAATTGCAGGGCACAAACACAGACTTGCATTTTAAAAATGCCAATTTGCCTACTCTGCGTGTACCTGGAAGAAACTCACCAAGCACACACAGCAAAATCCTTAGTCTTGAATTAATACCCAGTGTGTTGATTTAACACCTTCAGAGTACATTCCTGTATAAACACTTGATAAACATATATAAACACTTGGGGTGTTAAATCAAAACTGGGAATTTTGCAGTGCAGGAAAACATGCAAACCCATTAGACTGCTGGGAAAAGTCTGTTGATGATAAAACAATCTATCCAAAATGTGGAAAAAAACTATGTGTACATGTCCAAAAGTTTTTACATTTATTAATGTCACAGAATCAGAAGGGACGCGATTGCAGGTCTCCTCCAAGGATTTATTTATTTAAGAGATGCCTGGATTCAGATAAAAAAAAAAAGAAAAAACAGAAAGAAACTGAACTGTTCTCTTTAAGCAAAACACAGGGGTGACAACATCCCAAAAACAAAAACCACAAAAAGGAAAAAGGCCTTGACTGGGAGACGTGGCTGTAGTTCCTACAGGGCCGAAGTCCGCTGAACTGCACGGCCACGATGAAGAGCAAGAGCAAGCCGGCCTCGGGACGGGAAACTGCAGGGCAGCGCAAATTAGGAAAGAACACGACCCGACCTGGATGCAAAAGGACAAAAACACAGTGAGACGGGGGAAAAGGTGGAAAAGCAAAACCGAAGGATACTGTCTTGGAGCCAAAATAAGAAACTTCATATACCAGAATAGACAGGACACGAAAACAGGCAAGCGGCTGGCGACATGGAACAACGATCTGACACAGGGGAACAGACACGAGGGAATAAATAGGGTGAATGATTACAACGAAAACGAGGAGAACAGGTGAGTGAAATCATCTTGAGTATTAAAGAGGAACTGGGAGGGATGGTAGTGATGTCACAGAGACGCGGGCAAATAGTGAAGGATCAAAACAAACGCCATGTGCTTGAATAGACATGTAAACAACACGGTCATGGCATCAATAATTGCAATGGCCAGTTTCTTAAAGTCAAGTCAAGTCAAGTCAATTTTATTTATATAGCGCTTTTAACAATTGACATTGTCGCAAAGCAGCTTTACACAATAAAAAGAAGTTTTTATGCAATGTGTGTGAATCAAAATGATAAGATTGTCCCTGATGAGCAAGCCGAGGGCGACGGTGGCAAGGAAAAACTCCCTGAGATGGTAATAGGAAGAAACCTTGAGAGGAACCAGACTCAACAGGGAACCCATCCTCATCTGGGTGATAACGGATAGTAGGGATTGATCAGCATAATAATGTGTACTGGAAGTTCAGTGTAACAGGAGATGTGTTAAAATTAAGGGTTTTTTTCTTAAAGCAGTTACCCCAAACTGACATTATAGAAATGTTAAAATAATAATAATAATAATAATAATAATAATAATAATAATAATAAAAATACTACTACTACTACTACTACTACTAATAATAATAATAATAATAATTATTATTATTATGCCTCAAGATATTAAAATAAAAATAAATAATAAAAATTATAACAATAAATCCAAGCACAGGCTTAGATTATATATATATATATAAGGCGACTCACAAATAAATCAAGAAATATTTTAGTGGAGAAGATTTGCCTTAAATCCCCTCATGAATCAATTATAAATAAGACCCTATAGGAATAACTTTAAAAGCAAAGTTAAAATAAAAACAATAAACAAACAAACAAACAAAAAAATAAATAAAGCTTTATTAATGAAAGCAAAGTTTCTCCAAACACTTTTAGACTTCGATATTTTAGACAGAAGTGGAAGAAGTAATAACATTTTGTACTCAAGTAAAAGTACTGTTACTTCAGTGAAATTTTACCATTAAAGTTACCAGTATAAAAATCCACTCGAGGAAAAGTAGCTCATAAAAACTTGTAGTGTACTCTAGTTTAGTTCAAAAGAGACAAGCGGATATACGTCTCAAACTAGTTGTTTTTAACTGATGAGACACCTTTGCATAATAAAACTGTTGTCTTTCTTGTGCTTGAAAATCAAAGTGGTCACTTAAATATGGCGTCACGTCCCAGTCTAGTGTCGRCCGAACAGMAAGAGAACGGTTCAGGGTTCTATTATAAACTGTATGGAAATGGTGGTATATGGGAGAAAGAACTAGATCCAGTCATTAACTGATGAAATAATGAAGTTTGTATTATCAGGGTGGACCCAGGCCAAAATAATAAACAAAAGGGTATCTGTATTTTAGTAGCTAGATTACCTGCAAAAAAAAGACAAAACACAAACAAAAATCCAGGTCCCTTCCCTGAGTCCCTAAACCAAAACCAGTGAATAAATTCCCTCTTCCCAAAATAAATGGCAGCTACGCCCCTACTACTGCTGAGTGCACAAACATACAGTGAAACTATCTACAAATATATACAAAGAGCCACCAAACCAAAGCAATAATCAACGTCAATGGGAGGCAAAAAGTAAAAACCAGAAAACACAAGCAAATACCAAAACGCCAAAATCACAATCCAAAAATAATCTCTCTCCAACACACTAACATCTACACGCCTCCTCTTTCCCGCGTCTCTCTCTCCGGTATATATGTGGTGGTGCTGGTTGATGACGTCACAATCAGGGCGTAAGCGGCCGTGTGGAAGGTCAGGTAGATGCCGATGTGGGGAAACAGTCAGAAAACCTGGAGTGGAGTCTGGAGCGGCTTCGCGACCAGGACACGATACACACACGCGAGCGCAACGAAGCATTTATACAAAGCGGAATATTTTTTGCATTTTCATTCATTTGTTTTACTCAGTGGCGCATATGATTTAAAATGTAGCGAATTACAATACTTCAAACAAAACATACTTAATAAAAGTAAAATTACATAAATTTTTTTAAAAACTATTTGAAAAAATAGAAGTAAAAAAATTCTCAATAACATTCACGCGAGTGAATATAATTTGTTACTTTCCACCTCTGCATTTAGAGTACAGAGAGAGAGAGAGAACCTAATCAGCATTCTACTGCACACTGTTACTTGGGTTTTTATGGGTGCTTGACCTCTAATAGAGAGAAATCTGTGTCCTTTATGGAGCTCAGTTCCAGGTGAACCAGATTTGTTGCACAAAAAAAACCTCACTTGGGAAAATATGCTTTCATTGAGAGGGCAAAGCTGCAATCCCATTCTGTTTCTCTTTAAAAAAAATATAAAAAAATATTCTTCAGTACTCATATTTTTACCTTACCAAGAGTTTTAGCAGCGGGTCTATAACCGCAGAAGCTGCTGCTTTAGTAATTTTAAGTGAAATCAAATATAAAGTAAATCTTGTACGTTTTTCTGGACTGTCCACCACCTCCTTTTGGCTACATAGTGCCAAAAGTTTTGATGTCACATGGATTTGATCCCTGTTTAGAATATATTTGATTGTTTTGGGGGATATTAATAAAATCATGAATAAGCTGTAATCCTGAACATGAGCTTAATGCGGAAGGTAAAATGTGAACTGTGTGCATGGAAAAATGCGGACGTCCATCCAGTTTATCCTGTAGACATATGTGTGATCGATTAACTAGAAAAGTACAGCAAACTTTCTTTATATGGCAGAAACCAGAACATATCATTTTAATATAAATGGGGATCTTTCAATCATGGTAAACAGGTGAGTATTGAGGATGCAGATGCACTCTTTAGTGGATTTAAGAATAAAACATAATGTCTCAGGACGTGCAATTATCCCAGAAGGATGTTATTCCATGGGAGTGTTCTTCCCTCTGGTTTGATGACCCCTCCAATAAGGTGGATGTTGTACAGTTCTTAGCAGAATGGCTTGTGGTTATATGAATGAAAAACAGAACAACTCACTAGTTTTCCATTAGGGACACAATAAAGGCAACAATCTACCTTTTTTTAAAAAAAAAAAAAAAGCTCTATACTTTTATGGAACTGGTCACCAAGACCTAAGAACCGCTCTATAAGCTCATGTCTGTATCTTTGTTGTTGCTGGACATCAAAGGGTAGCTGGAACTCTTGGAACATGCAGAATGCACCAGCTAGAGGACCACCAGGGGCTTTTGGATTAGGTGCTCTCTCTAACATGCTAGGAAAGGATTACAGTTTAATCAAGTTGGTCAGCCTTTTAAAGAAAGAATTACTAGAGCTGTTGACAGGTAAGCAGGAAATGAATGACTTTTGTAACTTTCCCCACAGAGCTACAGTGTCAGAATGAAGATATTTTGCAGCTTGGCAGTGAGCGTTATGAGGAGCATCTTGTCAGGGTTCGAGAGTCAATTTACTGACTTGGCATCTTTTGAGCCTGTCGCCAGCTATCTGTGTTTTCATTGATTGCATTGCTTCTAAAATTGCATCACTGTCCACCTGGACTGCCCTGCAGTGGAGAATACAGTTTTCTCATTTCAAAATGATATTGACATAAAATCCAGGGCAGAAGGCACCCTTGCATGAAGTGAGAATTCGTATTGGCTGTTTCTGAAACTTAAATACTCTAACCTCAGAAGCTGTGCTTTGAACTTGGATCAACCTATGACAGATAAACTATGACATGGTTTGGCTTCCTCAAGATTTGTAACAAGCTGCCTGAACTATGAGAATCTCCTCCCAGTGATCCCAGTGACTCATTTTAACATAATTCTTTTGATTGTGTAAAGTTGTTTTGCGACCATGTCAATTGTTAAAAGAGCTATACAAATAAAATGTTTTGAAAGAACATTGAAAATTGAATTGAATCTCACTTCTAAATGATCTCACTAAACTAAATAATTGACTTTTTATTTCCACTTTTCAAAATGAGAAAAATACATTGAATAATGAATGGGCTATTGTTTTAATCTGCCCAGCCACATTAAGTGCTATTTGATATTACGAGAATATCAGTAATCAATCTCAGTATGATCTTTAGACAGACTGTATCAGGCAGACTAGTTATTTTAAAGTGGATTCCAATGAGTTCGGGCAGCCCTGGTTTAGAACATAGCTGTGAAATCGAAGTACACACACAATCGTGACCAAGATTATTAATTGTCATTTTTAATATTAAACTATCCTCAATGCTCTGTTTATCCTAAATAACTTCGGCGAACAGTAACATGATGTAAAGTACTTTCAGCACATTTTTGTAATGTTTAATAATAATTTTAAAAAATGTGAGGGGAAAAAAAATAATAACCTTCAGCACCGGTTGAATGTTTTCCCAATTGCCACTGTAGTTTTTGTGATTTTTAAATGATCACGCCAACAGTCACTCTGCTGCAATCTAAAATACCTTCAGAAAGAGTTATTAAAACTAGTGTTTTTTTTGTTTTTTAAAATTATTCACACACACACACACACAAAATGCAGAAACCAGCTCTTTTAAGTTTATTAGGTTCTACACAACAATACTGCATCTCTGAGGAGTTTAAGGAAATATGGCCAGTTTCAAATCTACATTTTATTTAATAAGAAACAGTCTCTCCAGGATTTTATTGGTCTAATTTGCACCTAGCTGCAACAGTGTGTGTGTGTGTGTGGTGTGTGTGCGTGTGTGTGTACGTGTGTGCGTGTGTGTGTTCGTGTGTGCATGTGTGTGTGTGCGTGTGTGTGTGTGTTTGTGTGTGCGTGTGTGTGTGTGTGTGTGTTCGTGTGTGCGCGTGTGTGCGTGTGCGTGCGTGTGCGTGCGTGTGTGTGCGTGTGCGTGTGCGTGCGTGTGCGTGTGTGCATGTGTGTGCGTGTGTGTGTGCACGAACTGGAGTCCAATCCGTGGTGTGTTTCCTAGACTGACTGAACACAAATGAAGGTTATTCATAGTGGTATGTTTAGGAATGGTGTTCAAGTCAAGCCGGGACTTGGGATAAAATTTTCTCATGAATGAAGGTGTAAAACATTCAGAAGACTACGGAAGCAGAGTACAGTAATGAGATTCTTAGTCATAGTAAATCTTGGAGAAAATGTCTTAAAGAAAGCTGTATGTCTGTAAATGACAATCCTGGCTGACATGGCTCTGAGCACACTGCAGTCCTTCCCGTGAGGAATGCCTAATCCTTGAAAAATCGACATAAATCCATGACAAAAAGTGTGCAGAAGAAACACATCTGTCTGTGGAAACTGCACACACTGTGAGTTATCCCTGTACGCTCCCTGTAAAGTCCTGACCTCGCCACGTCCGATGATATATACAGGTGCATCTCATTAAATTAGAATATCATTGATCTTTTTATTTTATTTCAGTAATTCAACTCAAAACTCATATATTATATAGACTCATTATACTCAGACTGCTATAGTTCAAGTGGTTATTTCTTTTAATTTTGATGATTATATCTTACAGCTAATGGAAACTTGAAAAAGTTCAATATTGGTGACTCATGGTGACTCACAATCAAATTAGCTAATTAACTCAAAACACCTGTAAAGTTTTCCTGAGTTTTTAAAATCTCTCTCAGTCTGGTTCAGTAAGCTGGCTGTTCACAGTATTCAAGCACATTAATGGAAAGGTGAATAGAAGGAAAAAAATATGGTAGCGTGTACACAAGCAACGGTGAGAGATTCACAAGTAGACTGAAGCTGGAGTTAGTGCTTCAAGAGCCACCACACACAGGAGTTACAGGGATTACAACTGTTGCAGTCCTTATGTCAAGCCACTCTTAAGACAGAGACACCATCAGAGGCGTCTTACCTTACAAAAAGGACTGGATTGTTGCTCAGTAGTCCAAAGTCCTCTTTTCAGATGAAAGTTAGTTTTGCTTTTCATTTGGAAATCAAGGTTGCTTGAGGTTCAGTGTAAGGTTTAGACAGTCAGTGGTGGTTTGGGGAGGTCTGGCATCTGCTGGTGATAGTCCACTGTGTTTTATCAGGTCCAAGATGAACGCAGCCTTCAATCAAGAAATTTTAGAGCACTTCATGCTTCCCTCTGATGACCAACTTTACCGAGATACTGGTTTCATTTTCTAGGAGGACTTGCCACCTACTGTACCCACACTGCCAGAAGTCCTAATATCTGGTTTAAGGACCATGCATAAGAGTTTGCTTGATTAGCCAGCAACCTCACTCTACCTAAACTCCATACAGAAACTATGGGGTTTTGTAAAGAGGAAGATGCCAGACATCAGACCCAACATCGCAGAAGAGCTGAAGGCCGCTATCCAAGCAAGCTCGGCTTCCACAACACCTCAGCAGGCACACCAAAAAAGTAATCCGAGTACTCTAATGCGTCATTTTGTAACATGTTCCACCCAACACTGGTCTTAAGTAATATTAACATTTTTGAAGATGCTGATTTTTGTTTTTCCATTAGATGTAAGTCATAAACATCAAAATAAATAAAAAAATAGATAGTTAACATATATCAATCTGTGTGTAATGAATCTGTATACAGTAACATATGAGTTTTACTTTTTGAATTGAATTGAAATAAGTTCACACAGCCTTTAAAAAGGCCTCCTAGGCTCCTTCCAGTGAGTAAGATCTTACCAAGCGCATACATTTGTTTCCTTGGCCCTTGGAATCGAATGCTTCTAAGGCCTGTTTGCTCACGCGCCCGCTTTGCTGTCTCTGTGCCCACCATGCCACCTGCTCAGCACCGCTGGCCTCACCTTTTCTGCACTGTCCTGTGCTCCTCTGATGGCACCATGCCTGCTGAAGATATTGACCGAAAGAAACATGACATACACCAAAACAGCTCTAAAGCCGGTGCCTTCGTTCCATGTAGCGTATTCACCAAGAATTGAAATACTTTAAAAAGCCTGTCATTAAAACCTGGTTGGTGGTCCCATGGTTACAGGTGTATAAAATCAAACATCTAGGCAGGCAGACCATTTGTAAAAAAAAAAAAAAAAAGAGAAGCTCAGTGAATTCCAGCATAGTACCATAATATGATGCCACCTGCAATACATTTCCTTGCTACTAAACATTTCACAGTCAACATTTAGTGGGAGCGACTGGGAATGACAGCAACTCAGCCATGAAGTGGTAGGCCACAGCGTTGGGTCAGAAGATGCTGAGACGCATAGTGCACAGAGGTCCCAAATTTCTACAGAGTCAATATCCACAGACCTCCAAACTTGGTGGCCTTCAGATTAGCTCAAGAACAGTGCGTAGATAATTTCAAGGAATAGGTTTCCAAGCAGGAGTGATGAATCAAGATTCACCTATCTGGCAATTCGATGTATAAGTCTGGGTTTGGTGGTTGCCAGGAGAACAGTACTTATCTGACGGCACTGTGCCAAGAGTAAAGTTTTGTGGAGTGAGATTATGATGTGGGGTGGCCTTTCAGAAGTTGGGCTCGGCTTCTTAGTTCCAGTGGGCAAAACTCTTAATACTTCTGCATACCAAGACATATACAATTTGTACAATTTCATTATCCCAATTTTGTGGGAACATTTTGGGGATAACCCCATCCTGTTCCAACATGAACTGTGCACCAGTGCACAAACCAGTGTCTATAAAGACATGGATGAGTGAGTTTGGTGTGGAAGAACGTGACTTAATACTTGAGTACTGAATACTTAAGCAAAGACTTTATATATATATTTACACTATATTGCCAAAAGTTCAGATGTGCATGCTTAGATATATTAAGATTAAATTATATATCTTGTTTTAAGTCATAAACATTATGATTCAATGCCTTTTGCAAATAAATAGATTGTACATCCCATTCCACACTAGCTTTGATCAGCAAATTACAAAAAAGCTGTTAATGAGAATATTATTGAAGTGTAAGAGGAAACATTGAAATTAGCTCTTAATTGAAAGTAAAACATGACCCTAAGATGGAGCCAGGGCCGTTTGAAATGCACTTCAGAAGGCTGCAAATTACAAAATTGCTTTATTTACAAATAATAAAAATAAATAAATAGTTGAATAAACCTAGTGAGGCTAGCTTTACAGAACATGCCTCGTTATGAGTTATGTGACCTTATAGGTTCAGAAGGTTCATTTCAGAAAGAAGAGAAATCACAGCTTGTACAGAGAGAGAGAGAGAGAGTTTAATACATACGTTATTGTGATAATTTAGGGGAGGGAACAATTTACGTTTTCACTTTATATACATATTTATATACTGTACAGTACATGCACAGACACACACACACACACACTTGTGTATACAAGTGTATACAGACACTTAACATATTAATAATATAAAAAAAAATACAGATAATTAAAGGAAAAACCCCATGAACCTCCACCCACCAATAACCACAACCTCTTTTAAAGTCTTAGTTCAGGATTTTTTTTTTTTGAAGATCATTTGCCTTATTACATTTCATAGTCCAGGTTATAGTCTGAGCTATGAGTGTCTATGTGTGTTCATTGTTTTACTCTGACCCAAGCTACTGTCCATCTCAATAGTCTGTGTTTTTTCCTTGCTGGGAGCAGGTCTCAGTTTCTTGTTGGCTGATGCGAGATTTTTGAAAATGTTACCGTTTCCTGGAAATAGTTTATTGACTGACCTGTTCTTTTTCTCTTTCAGTTAGCTGTAGAAATGAGTTCATTTGTTCCTCCACATCACTTTGCAGTTCTCTGTGCGTCTGTGTGCGTCTGTGTGTGTGTGTGTGTGTGTGTGTGTGTGTGTGTGTGTGTGTGTGTGTGTGTGCTGTGCTACATCCTGCTTCTTCACTATCCTGTGCTGCGGCGTTCAGAGTTTGGCTGCACATTTTCCATTTGGTGATTTGTTAAGTGGTTGTAGTGTTTTCTTTGGTTGAAGTTGCAGATCTGTGGCTCCTGGACCTCTTCGTGCAGACCTGTTAGGGGTGTTTTCAGCATTAAAGGCGGGTCACTGTCAGCGCTGAATACTGTATGTGCGTCGGGATCCCCTCCTTACACATAAAATTTACTTTTACTGTCTGTTCTTGGTTATGTAAAACCATTAAACTTTACTGGCGGAAGGCCAGAATGTGTCTCATAGTGGAGCTTTTGCACCCAAGCGGGATAGCTCTCATAGGGCTGACAAACTTCTCGAAGCGGCCCAGTTCTTCATGATTGCCTCTTTTTTACGCTCACCACATTGGATTATTTCATCTGGCACAGGTTTTACGTTGGATGCCCTTTGTGTTGCAAAGTCCAAATTCTGTGGACTTGTGGCAGGCATTGAATTTGGCTGGTTATACAGTACATTTGACTAGGCCTCGCTCAAGGGCCTTCAATGGTGCCCTGGTTGAAGTGGGAGTCAAACCCCTGACCTTCTGATAACCATTTTAGCATCTCAACTGTCTGACCTAGATCTTTGGGGAATCTCTGTCTCTATCTCTATAGCATCTCTAGATTAACACAGTTCTTCCGAATGGGACACCACTACCCCATTTGGAAGCACTGTGTCTGTAAGTTTCCCCAAAAATCTAGAGATGTAGGATCACTGGTAAGGAGACTTGAAGCTATTCAGGTTGCACACATACATTGTTTTCATTACATTCAATAAGTTAGATGACACTGGGTGTGCTGTAGAGGAGAAAACTGTCATGTGGAATTGGTTTGTAAACTATCATTGCCTGCCTGTTTGTCATTCTGACAGTGATTTGTGTCCATCTCACTCTCACCATCCTAGTCTTATAGCTCGGCTCTTCCTTTCTCTACTCTGCTGACTGTCTGAAACCCATCCTGTGTGAAAGATATTCAGTGTTGGTTTCAATCATGTCTAGCGGTATTTTCAGACATGTAACTTTCAGTCAATTTAAATGAAACCTTAGTGTGTTTTCCTCTTTGGTGTGTTTCTTGACGCAACCACAAACCAAAGCAGCAGATCTTGCTCAGTAAATTATAAAAAAAAAAAAACATACAGGGTAAACATATGAGCCTAAGCAAACAAGCAAAAAAGAAAAAGAAAAAAAAACAAACAATGAATAACATGTGTTTTCAGTATTCCATGCATCAGCAATGATTTTGAGATTTGTCATAGGATTCAATAAACACAACTAATGACAACGTAATAGACACAAGATGATGAAGACAGATGTTCAGACTTCACTTGTCACTCTAAGTACATTCTCTTCAAAGCTCAGTCTTCTCATATTAAAATCTTTCACTGATTAGGATTATAGCTGGGAGTATTAGGCAATGCAAATGATCATGGATGAAGTTCTGATGAAGTTCTGATTAAGACTCCAATGCCCGAGTGGTTATTTAATCAGACTAACACTAGGCTTTGGTGCACAATACAATCAGTGCGGAATACAAATTCATCATGATCCTTACACGATATCTACTGAATAAAAGTTTTAGAAGTTCACTGATTTCCGAGATATAAAGATGAAAGAAACTGGTAAAAAAAAAAAAAAGCTTAAAACTGACTGATATGAGTGTTCACACCACAATTGGCTTGGAAGGTTATGACAACCATGTCGGCTCTTCCACTTTCAACTATAGTCTGCTTCCACTGAACTGTGATTGGGCCCCCTTTTGCCTACAATGCGGACTTGCTGCCAGTGAACTAGAGATTGCTGCCTCTGTTCCATACCCATCTCTTTGGCCTGCCAATGCCACGGCTCAACAGCTTTGTGTAACAAACCAACTACTATTATTTGAAACAGTAACTAGCCGCTAACAGAAATAAAGGGTAAGGATCACCAGAGACAACATATGTGCATTCCAGCAGTGTATATACATTTAATTATTGTGCCAAACTCATTCACACGCCGGTTTCGCACGCCACAGTCACCCAGTCTATAAACCTGTCAAGATTTAGAGTCCTTTCTCTTCTTAAGACAAGTCCATAGTTACAGTGCAACAAACAAACACCAGAGAGCGCCCCGTTCCACTCCCGTCGTCTTCGCAAGCGGTGTCTCTTTTAATGGCTGCGCGGTGATCACCGAAGATCCGGCCCGTAGGTACACCCCTGGACACAGCTAGTGATGCGTTCATACACCGGGGAATAGCAGATGAGCAGAGAATATAAAAGGCAAAAAAACCCTCATGCAGATGAGCAGAGAATATAAAAGGCAAAAAAACCCTCATGCGTATCGATAGACTTATCCCGCATTCGGATTGACGAATATTTTAGCCTCTAGCGATAGCATTAGCATTAGCTTTTATTAGATTTAGTGGTGGAATAGCTGCTGTTACCAGGCCCAACCTCTCTTCTTCCTTTATTGATTTTACAAGAAACGGTCCCCACAGCACCCCTGCTGGCTGGGAACCCGTAACTAGGCAATAATCATAGTGTCATAATGCTCCCCCCTCCCCACCCAATAAAAAA
>QMIH01000887.1:187829-219547 GCA_003987875.1 Clarias batrachus
TATATATATATATATAAAATGAATACCATTTTTGGCACAAGTATGAAAAACAGTGAGGGCTGATTCTCTGCTCTGCTAGAGTTTGCATCCTGAGTGTAGGTAAATCAGTCTGTGTTACTCTTAATCCCTGAAAGGGGGAATAGTGAGCAGGTGAACATATTTGTACCAGAAGGTGTGAGGCTGGGTTTGGAAAACACAAGACTTCATGCTGTTGGCTAAAGATGTCTCTGTTTCCCCGGTTATCAGGCGGACGTTAATGGCATCACACACACACTGATTAAATAGTTCCATCTCTTCCCCTCCGAATTTGATTCTTCCCTGATTTTCTCCCTTATTTGGTCGTATTTAATTGCTAGGAGTCTCGTACATCAAAGTGACTACTCAATCAGGGAGGGCTGAAGACTAGCCCGTGTTTCCACGAAACCACGTGACACGAGCTGATAACATCTTTTTGTTTACTGCATGGTCACAAACCATTCGGAGTTGCATAACACCCTTGGAAGACTATCCGGTCCTTCTGCATCCATGAGCTCACAATTGATGTGAGAGCACTAAGTTTACCCCCCATCCCACCCCGCTGAGAGAGCTTGGCCAATCAGTTCTCTCCAGGATCTAGGTTGTGAGGGGCTACAGCATCTCCACTGAATCGAACTCACGCTATCCGGTACTCACGATATCCCCGCCCCCCATCCACCAACCACCGCCGCCACCAAAAAATAAAACTAAAAAATACAACAAACACTTTAAAGTGAATCAATACTTTGTATAAATGCTCATATTAGTGTCTACTACACATTCCACAATACGGAATAATCCTTGCTTTTCTTATAGCAGTCTTCAAATTGAGAAAATTGCTAACCACCTCATGTCGTATTGTGATGTCTACCTCGCACATAAAAGATGATAATTATTATGATTATGTTAATGATTCTATAAAGGATCTGTACAGTTAAAGCATTAATGACACTATGCCATGATTACGAACTTATCCTTATAGATATAATTCTCCAAACTCATACCCATCGGTTAAGGGTATTAAAACCCATGAGGTGTAGGTGTCTGCTGCACTAATTAGGCAAAACATTATGAAAAAATAATCCTTTTTCGTTTCTTCTTTGGCTTACGATCTCTCGTATCACAGATGGGCTTTTTTTTTTTTCATTTTAACCACAAACAGTACATTTCCCTTGAATATCAATAAACGACAGAAGACAGGAACGTGGTTATTATAATAGTTGCATGCTAATCATCAAAGGATCTCGATCATACAAGAACAAATTGGTGCGTTTGCTTTGTTTCCTCTGCAGTGAAACCTTCAATGCACGGTTTGAGCTCTGAGCAGCCGCTGACTGATCGGAGTAATTTGTGCTGATCGTCCGTCACTTTGAATCCGCGGGGCAAAAACAACAAAGGATGGGCAAATGATAAACAAACAGCATGTCGTGTTCGAGCGGAGCGAACAGTTCTGTTCAAAGTATTTTAGATTTTTCAGCTTCGCCGCACTTGTTTTGTATATGAATTTTTGGAAAGTGAGGGAAAGTCGATTGCTAAATAAAACTTAATGTCGCACCTTGAACTTGTTTTAAAATGCGGACATTTGAGACTCACTTCATGCATTTGAATCAACTGCTATATAAACCTTGTATTACAACAATCACGCTAATGAAAACCTTAAAAATCATTTGCCTCGCAGCTTGTACATCTCAGCGTCAATATGATCCATACATCGCTTTATCCTCTCGGACGTGTCTTCTGATTTGCGTCGCACATCTGTAACCATCCCAGCATGCAGCATGAAGAACGTGTCCTTGTTATTATTAGAGAATCGAGGGAAATATAAATCACCACACTCTCACGATCCTTGTTCTTTACTGTGGTGTTATTTCCAAACTGTTACAGATATTAGACACGCTGTGACGTGAACACACGCTGCTATCGCATTTTCATTTCAGGATATCTGCACCGTTAGCTCAATACCATACTCGCTAAAAAAAAAAACGTCTATATTGCGAAATCATTGTTCTGCCATGGTTTTCTTTGGGAAAGATACATGCGGTGATGTAAAATGCAATGGGTTTTGTCTCCTAATTGAAATTATTATTTAGATCTCTAGTGTGTGAGGAAGGTAACAAACACAGCCTGCTTGCAAACTAACTCAAATCATTGGTAGCAAAAACAATTTCAGAAAGCAGGATAAGCTGCTTGTTTAGTCACTTTTAAAAAATTAAATACTCATTTTTTCAAAAATAAATAATCTAACTTCCCAACACATTTTAATCCCAGGAGCTCTCGTAACCTTTTATCAGATTTAGCTCGAGTTCGGTCAGTCTCCTTTTTTTCGCTCGTCAGCCTGAAATTGTAACGTTTATGGCAAAATAAAGTCTTTATGGGTATTGTTCGAGTTTAACAAGCAGGACTCTCCTGTGATTAAGAGGAAGGTTAAGAGGACACAAGTTAGCAGCACAAAAAGAATGAAGGAGACTTGGGGAAAAAAAAAAAAAAAAGCATTGTAGGATTACAACTAAAATAATGAAGCTTGGCTTTATGACATGCCCTGAGCGAGGCTATTTATCACAAGTGTGACAGGGAAAAAAAAGTGAAAGTGTTCTAATGAAGTGCCCAAGCTCCATCAAGTCTTGTGTTTGTATGTGTGTGTGTGTGTGTGTGTGTGTGTGTGTGTAAGTGCTCAAACTGCCTCTAATTAAAACATGTGAAGTCAGCTAGCTCTTGTTTACCTTCATTAAAATTAGGAGCTCTGCTTATCAGGAGAGCACACGCAGCATTGGGATGCAGGAACGCCGCCGCTAAACACCCCAACACCTCTTTATTCTGTCAGGCTAATGGGACACGATGACAGGAGCACTTAATTAGGTTTTACTTTCAGGCTTCCTGCCTGGCGTTTTCCCAATCGATACCAGGCCACCCAATTAAGTACGCTCGCACCTTGTTCCCCAGGTGACGCTGTCGCTCAGTACAAACACATCGTTGATGAGTTTACTCAACAAACCCCCATCGTTACCCGTGGGGCAGAAGAAAATGAACAAATGCTGAATAGACATTTTGTTGCGATATATATGATGGTTCCTAGATGGCGAACTCGTCCTCGACGCAGGGTTTTCCTTCTTGACAACATATAAGATGATCTCAAACATACTTCGCCAAACAAGCGTTTGTTCTGTTTGACCACAAAGGAAAAAAAAAAAAAAAAAAAACGACTTTTTTTTTTTCAGTCCACATTTTCTATCCCCAAATTTTGTTACAAATTAAAATTAAAAGGGGCACCTAGACTATAACTATAAACACTGAAAATTTTCCCAGTCCTTCCCAAATACTGACCTAACGTGAGAGTACAATACTGAGTCAGCAATATAGTTGCACTGAATTATAATTGAGGGAAAAAAAATGGGAAGATTGTCACGGATTTGGGTGCGAGGCATAAACGCAGAGGATCCAGGTTTTAAAAGGAAACGATGTTTTTATTATAAAGAAAAACAGGGAAACTCAACAAAACAAAGATACTGAAAGAAAATGAAACCAAACCACGTATAAAGACACTTGAAGGACACTAACTAAACATGCAGACATTAACGGTGAAAATCAACAGATGCAAGACGCTAAACTGAACTAAAACAAACCATTTATAATAAAACTAATGAGCAAGTCGGTTCAGGTGAGCGATCCACGTCATCTGACCGAAGTGCATGACGGGAAATGAAGTGAAAATGAAAGAACTACAAACAAAATCACAGGGCGCTTTGGCGCCCTCTAGGGGTGCAAAGATAGGATCAGGAACATAGGACCAGTCCTAACAATCATATACACAATTCAGAAATCTGATGCACTACTGTCTGAATTGTCTGTCCAGCATTCTCTGCTGATATAACTTACTTTTGGAGGTGTGTAAAAAGGCCAGGTGGAAAATAAAACCCCACCTAATGATCAAACAGACTGAAGTAACAGCTAAAAACGCAACTTGTACTTTTTACGGCGCTGGAAGCCCCATCATACTTCATCCATAATGGAGCAAAGAGAGGAGCAAGAAGAGCTTACGCTGATCGTTATTCACAGAAACTAAGAAATCTGTCGCAGAAAAAGAGGAGAGATGTGTCAACCTGTCAGTACACTGAACACACTGTGTGTGTGTGTGTGTAGGTGTGTGTGTGCGCGCCTGTTAGAGGAAGAGAGGTTGAGGTTTTAAACTCACTTTATTGTGACAAATTTAATGAAGGGACTTTTTGACATTTTACATACATATATACACACACACATTCACTCATACATACACACAATGTATTAACATATTTACAATTTTTTTATTTTTAATAAGGAAAAAACTCATTTGCTGGTTGGTTCTGTGGTGGACGTCTCGTCTCTTCTTCTCCTGGGTTTAACTGTACTGGTGTCTTTGGGTGTCGGTGGTGGTGTGCAGGTCTGGGGTTCCTGTGCCTCTCCAGTGCTGGCGTTAGGGGCGGAGTCAGCACTGACTACTGTACATGCCTCTGGAACTTTACTCGCGCTATTTACAGGTAGTGGCGGTGTCCGTGTCAGCGCCGGGTGCGGTGTGTGCCTTAGTGGTGGCGGTGTGTGTAGGACTGACCTCCATGAGTGCTGGCTCGGGTGTATCGCTGAGGCCCGCCGAGGACTCGGACTCCTCTGTGTTTTCCGGCTGACTGTCCCCGCGCCGCTGCCGCTGTTTCCCAGCCGAGTCTCGCCCACCGAGCTCCCGGGCTGCACAGCTCCGTGTGGACAGCTCAGCCTTTTGTGTCCGAAAATGGGGAGGGGGAAAAATGGAAAAAATTGGCAAGACGCCAAACGGTCTTTCACATGCCCGCTCACACCAAGCTCATGCACAGAGACACAGAGAGCGGGAGGGAAAGCGAGAGAGAAATAGAGGACAGTCCAGAGTCTGGAAGCATTTATCAAACCTGTCTGATTCAATCCAGTTTGGTTGGAAGTTGCATGGAAGTTTGTTATTTTAATGGACAGCACTGAGTGAGTCACGGCAGAATTAAATACACACACCACAACAGGCAAAAGAACATCACAAACAGTGATTCAATGTTAAAACAAATTGGAGTTAATTGACTGGGGAGAAAGATGCTGTGAAGATTAAGGAGGAAAATGCTATGGATGGTCAAGCTTTATGTGCATGCCTGCAGGTGTGTGTGTGTGTGTGTGTCTGTGTGTTTACTCCTGCTGAGTAACGATGGTACGATGGTTTCCATTTCTAACCCCGCCCATTCTAATGATAATGAATGACAAAGATTAAAAATTCCATTTAATTGGTTTTAGGTTTATTCCATTTTATGACATTTACTTAATTAACACTTTTTTGTATAGTCTGGGCCAGATTATAGTACTGGGAGCGCACTGGTTTTACTTGCCCAGTGGTTTAACATTTGAGATTTATCTAGTATTGTTTGGTGTAGTGGTTAGCACTGTCGCATTGCACCTCCAGGGTCCGGGTTTGATCCCTGGCCAGGTTCGATTCCCGTCTCTGTGTGCATGGAGTTTGCGTGTTCTCCCCGTGCTTGGTGGGTTTCCTCCGGGTACTCCGGTTTCCTCCCACAGTCTAAAGACATGTAGGTTAAGTTAATTGGCGTTCCCAAATTACCTGTAGTGTGTGTATGTCTGTGTGCCCTGTGATGGGTTGGCACCCTGTCCAGGGTGTATCCTGCCTCATGCCCTAATTCTCCTGGTATAGGCTCCTGGCCCCCGTGACCCTGAATACAGGATTGAGCGGTATAGATGATGAGTGAGTGAGATGAGTGTTTCTTGATTACACTGAAACAGTAAAGTCAGACTTTCATTATTTACAAAAATAAGTTTTGTTTATTCAGTGCATTCTCCTGTAAAGAAACTAGTTAGAATGCCTAGCAGATGAAACACTCAATCTGCTACATTGACAACCCACTTTAAATGAATATATAATTTTATCAGATAAATAAATAAACAAATACATACATAAATCAGCCCTCCAGCAACGAGACATCTCTGATTAAGGCGCTGTCTCCTCTGGAGTTCTCTACATGGGAAAATATTTTCTTTAAAAACTTTAAAAGAACAATACGATTATTATCTAATTAGTTAATGTTGGCCTTGAATGCCATTACAGGACATGAAATTAAGTTTCGTCTGCTGAGTTTCCCGAATCCAAAACCTACCTGGAAAATGTTGGTCTGTAAAAAATATCTAAAATCAACAGGGAATGTAGCGGCCTTAAAAAGCTCACATTTCGACAAGCTCCACCGAACCCTGCCTAAAAGCCCAGGAGTTGAACCTTGGTCGATGTTGTCTTTGGCATGTGTTCCAGCACCGGTGCACTGCAGCCTCCGCATTCAACTTCTCCAATGGGGAGCTTTTGCATCTGAAGAGAGAAAAATCTTGCCCTCCAGTTAGCTTTCACTCTTTTCATTGTTGAAAAACCCTCACTGACACAATGTTGTGTTGGGGCACCAAGCTCTTAAAGTGTTCTTGCCTCTTCCCTGAAAACATGAAATAGAGAATTTTTGACTATATAACAAAAAAAAAAAGGATGACCATAATACATTAGACACAAATAAGCAGATTTATCTTCAACCATATTCTCCAAACCTGACTCATGAACAAATCTGACAAGCATCCTACTCAATTAATATTCCAAACTGCTGGCAGCATGATACTAATAATCAGCTTCCTAATTTTTACAGCTGCTCATCCCTTCAAAACATCTTGCACTGAATGTCATTGTTTCCCAGCACCTTTTAAAAGAAGGTAGTAAGCATCCCATCCGGACCACTTAGACTCAAGCTATCCCTGCTATATTGTTGTAGTTCTTCCAGTTGTTCCTCAAAGTGGATGATGGCTGCATGGGACTTAATTCCTGCAGTATAATATAGCACATTTTACAGCAAGTGCTTTTAAGCAAGTTTGGTCAATTACAGTGATTTTGGCCTCATCCCATGATAGGCCAGTTGTCCGAAGGTCTTCTGTGATTCCGTGATTCCGTTTCCTTTGGGCAGGTGTCCACATGATGGCCAACTTTGGGCGGTATGCTGGCAGTAAACAAATACGTGTCCGGTTACCTGTGTCCCATTAGACTGTTCTGGACAACATATGTTGGTGCACTGTAAAAAATAAATTGTAAATTTTACGGGAAAAAAACGTTTACCATAAAAAAAAAGGTAGCAACATTTTTGGTTGTACAGGATTACGCTCATTATACTGTATATTCTATGGATTTTAATTGTTTCTTTTTCTTCGAGCCTGGCTAGGAATTGAGCCCAGACCCTGGTGGTGCAAAGCGACGGTGCTAACCACTACACTACTGTGTTTGCTGCGGAAGTGTTGTCGTTGTTGGACTTCCTTCGGGTTCCCCGCGTCCCCTGCACGACTTGCACTCCAACAACGTACAGTAGTGTAGTGGTTAGCACCGCCAGGGTCTGGGTTCAATTCCCGGCCAGGCTTGGAAAAAAATAAAAAAACAATTGGAAATGCGTAAAGTGAGTTCAATTCCGTACAACCTAAAAACATTGCTACCATACTTTTCACGGTAAACTTCTGGCAACCACAGTTGCCGTATCTTTACTGTAAAATTTACGTTTATTTTTTACAGTGTGTGTCACACAGAACACTTAAGGCAAAGCACATGAAAAACAGAAGAAACATTGTGAACATTGTGAAGTCTGCCAAGAACTCCATCAGCATGCTGTGGATGACCCCTTCATATTGAGGGTCATTAACTGTGACGCAACTTTGGTGAATGGGTACAACAATGAGCCAAAGCAATAGTCTTCACAATGGAACAGCCCATCATCTGCACGACTGAAAAAAGCAAGGCAGGTCCGCAGCTCAAACAAGTACATGCTCATTCTCTTCTCCAACATTCACTACATTGCGCATTAAGAATTTCTCCCATGGGGGAAAGACTGCTACTCTACTGCTAGGTTTTTAACATATCTGAGGGAGGACGTATAGTCCTTAATCCAGGAGTGATTGGATCTGTACTGTGCAAATCTCAAAACTTTTCGATACAACCTCATATACAGTACACTTATTAGTTTCTCGTACAAATCACTGTAGCCTTCTTTGCTTGCAGCATGGACTAAACTGGATCCTGAAACATCATACCATAATATTCACTAGTCACCTTTACCACCAGATGGCTCTTGGCCATTTGGAAACCTATTTCAAACTTTAAGGAAGTGGAAGTAATGTTCCCTTAAATATGCCTCCTGACTCTCTATGCTTTTTGGAACATTTTGTTCTGGGTAGGAAGGTGGCCATGAAATGAAGGAAAAGGACAATGTTATATTATTTTAGATGGTCAGTTACTTGTTTAACCCTGTCGGTGTATGCAGCTGAAGGCTTGAAGGCTTCCTCTCTGCAATAGCAATGTCCTCCAAATGGGAAAAGCCATTTGGAAAGCCATTTGGGGCTGTCTTTTTAAAACTACTCTATGATTAATAACATTAAATTACAAGTATTAACTTGTGAAGTTTTTTTTTTTTTGTAACTAGAAAGCCTGCTATGTCCCCTTAGAGTTTGGTATTCTTTGACAAATAATAATAATAATAATAATAATAATAATAATAATAATAACAATAATAATAAAATGTGTAAGACTATTTTAGTTGAACCTATAACTTGCCATATAATTAAAAAAGAATGAATGGATTCTATTTAGGTCTATAACGTTTTGTCTGCAAATAACCAATCAGCGTCTGATTTGTTGACAATTCAGAGACACAGACTCTGATTTGTAGACGGACTTAGCATCATAGATGGCTTGTCAACAGCTAAGAACATCAACAGCTGTTCTCCACATTGAAAAACAGGTAAACACATGACATATATTTTCACTTGCACAATCAGACAGCTGTATGAGGCAGTTCACTTGGCCTAACACAAAGTTTACTTGCCCTAAGCAAATACATTATAACTGTATTTACAGTCAAAACATTTCAGCGTAGTACATTCTAATTATGTCTAACCATCAGACTTATTTCTGCTTCTTGCTCGAGCAGATATAGTTAGGAGTAATGGACTGAGCTCAGACTCACATGAGAACACTCTAAGTCAGGTTCTTTCTCAGCTTCCTTAGCTGTATTTCCCAAAACATCAACATAATCAAACTTCCAATTATCGTTCTTCTACTAATCTCCATCAGTAGACAATCTATTTCTGTTTCCTTATTGGACACAACAAAGTATTGCATCCTAGAAGGAGTTCTTAAAGCTTTGTAGCAGTCCAGCATGTGATTTTGCTTTCCAAATGAACTGGATGAAAGTGGCATAGAAGCAGGAAAAACAAACAAACAAAACAATTGAAAGCAGTGGAATTTATTATTTAAATCATGATTCAGCTTTTTATTACAGTGAAATTTTAACTTTTTTTTCCCACACATGCACACATTAGAAAAATGCAGCCTATGTCACCTGAAAATCTCTTATCTGCTTCATTAGCCCCAGCCACAGAGCACAAGGACAAGCCATTATGGGGAGCTGAATAAAGGAACAGAAAGTAAAAATTGGCTCACTATGACAGATTTGATGACAACAGCACCAGGCAGAACAAGAGTAGAAGAGGAGAGAGTTACATGGACAGTGCAATAAAAGCAACAAACAAAATAAAATATGAATAAGAAGAGGCACATGGGACATTCACGCAACCCAACAGACTCAAGAATCTTTAAATATACTGTAAGGAATATTAAGAGAGGGGATCAGAAGCTCAGAACAGGGCAGGGAATAAATCTATAGTGGAGTGAAAGAGAAGGTCACTGAGCCCCGCGAACCAAAAATACAACTTTTTTTATTTTTTTTTTATAACACCACTCCACTCTACTTTTCTGTCCTTGAATATCACTGCTGTCATTTATAAATGTTGAATCGAAAGTGCTCATGAAGCTTGGATTAGCGTAAAACTATTTAAAAAGTAAAACTTCTCCAGGACTTACTCAGACTGAAAAACACTTGCTCCTAGGTGAAAATGTAATTGTTCTCCTTGCTAAATCATAAATGAACTGTGACTAACTCCATTTCTTGGAATGCTAAATTTTCACATTTAAACGACACTTGCTACACCCGGACCTGATTACTACCAGACCTCTTACATCAAGAAATCACTTAAAAATAACTTCTCAGACAAAGTCAAGCAAGGTAAAAGATCTCAGATCATGCCACAATCTAAAGGAACAGATAGGAAATATTAAAGTCATTTGATGTATCAGTCTGAAAAGAGTTACAAGCCATTTCTAAGGCTTTGGGACTCCAGCAAAGCACAGTGAGAGCAATTATAGAAATTGAGAAAGCTTGGAATAGTGGTAAACATCCCTAATTGTTCTCTTTCTCCTCTCCTCTCCCTGTCTCTTCACTCTCCCTGTCTCAGTTGTGCTTCTGAGCTACTTTCGAGTCAGATCCCCTCTGCCCAACGGACATGATTGATTAATATTGGTCCTCCCCTTCTGAAGATCACATCTCATGGAGATGCATGTGGTGACTGGGGATGGTTCTACTTTGCCATGTAGATATTCCTGGACTCTCCTGATGCAGACATCAGGAGAGTATGTCTCAGGTGTTCTCTGAGGACATGTGTCTGCAGACTTGCTTTTTCTTTATTTTCTGGTCCAGGAGGTCAGATCAGCACTCCATTACTCTCCTTTGTGGACGCTATAAGAGGTTTGTTTAGGGTTATTGCCCTGTTGGAAAACAAATGATAGTTGTTGTTTACTGATGTCAGTTAGAATGAAAAAATCTCATCAGACCAAAAGACAGTTTTCCACTGATCTCCTGTCTATTCCTTGTGTTTCTTGGCCCAAGCAATTGTCTTCTGCTTATTGTTCTAAGGTAATGGTTTCTTTGCCACAATTTGACCATGCAGGCCTGACTAAATTTATATACAGTTTTATAAATACTGTTTTTTTTGTTGAAATATGTCTGCTAGAAACATTTAGTTTAACCTTTAATCAGAGGTGCTGTAAAATCCATGTTTTCTGAAGCCATTCCAATAAACCTATCCTCTGCAGCAGAGGTATCTCTTGGTCTTTTTCAGTAATGACGGCTCTCTTTTTCATTTACTTAATTAAGTCATCCTTTTCATAATATGCATTTGTACAGTAGTATACTAAAAGATCTATGGTGTCAGGTGTATGTCACTACAGATGCCTGTACACTGCCTCGATAAAACAAAAGTGTCATCACCTGTATTTAATTGAACAAATAGTTAAAACCATTCAACTGGATAATTATGGCAGTGATTAATAGTTTTTCTGCAGGCAAAACGTTTTTTTTTTTATCCCTAACTGATGCTTCTTATTTTATAAACAACCATGTCAGAAGGCATATCCTGTGGTTGCAGAAAGGATGGTCCTCTGTGTCAGAAGGGTCAAATTATTGGCCTGATGAGATTACTGAAAGTACTACACTTGGGCTAAGAAATATAGAAAGATTATTAAAACCTGGATGGGTGGTGGTGAACGTCTCGGGTTACTTTGCTGTAACTCTGTTCCCTGAAAAGGTGGGAAAGAGGGAATGAGGGTTACAGCAAAGTAACCCGAGACGTTCCCTTTCAAAAGCTACACTCGATGCTGCGTGAAAACGCTATGGGACCCAGAATACGAACGGCACTTCACATTAAGTGTCTGGACCCCCAGGGTTGTGTAGTGTGCACACAGTCACCAAAGAGGTCTCAGACATAATTCTGGGATGCCGACTCCAGGACCTATGAGTGTGGAGTCGCATGGACACCCAAACTATAAAATCTGACAAATGCGGAGAGGACCAAACTGCCACATCACAGACTTGCTGCAAGGGGATTCCTCTTGCCAGAGCAATTGATGAGGCAAGACCCCTGGTCGAATGGGCCGTAATTTCTAGAGGCGAAGTCTGACCATGCGCCTCGTAGGCTAGGGCAATAGCATCTCTCACCCAGCGTGCATTACCCCCCCCCCCACACACACACGGCTGCGGCCCCCATAACATATAAAAAGCTGCTCAGATTCAGGCCAATGACTAGTGCGGTGGATGTAAATTTGAAAAGCACAAACTGGACACAGTAAGTGAAGCCTTTCCTGCTCCGGAGCTGTAAATGGCGGAGATCAGAGGCTTCGAGAACAACTGGGTGCATAGATGGAACTTTCGATGATAGTTCGGGTGAAGGGATCTTAGTGGGCGGCCTCAAACGTTTAGATCCACGAATAAAGCGGGCAACTAACTTGTGCTTTCCCACAGAAACCCCATCAATCAGAACATGACAAGCCGAAATAGCGGCTACGTATGTTCTGAGAGTACTGGGACATAAGCCCGAGATAATCTTTTTTCTTATAGAAACTACAGCGCTGAAACAATTTGGCAGTGGACTTTGGCAGTTCTTCTAGTGGAGGGAGCCCTAGCACTCAGTATAGTTTCAATTACACCGGCTGGAAGGCCAGCCTATCTTAATTGGTCCCTCAGGGGCCAAACGTGAAGGTTGAAGAGCTCAGGCCAGGGAAGAAATGTTATCCCCTGCACCTGAGACAGAAGATCCCTCCTGAATGAAATCACGCACATTGAGCTGTCAAGGAGAGATATTAGATCTGAGAACCATACTCTGATCGGCCAGCAAGGCGCTATCAATAAGAGGGTCAAGCCCTGTTGATGTACCTTCGCCAGGCCTCCCAGGAGCAGAGCTATTGGAGGAAATGCATATAGACATAGTCTGGGCCACGTATGGGCCATCGCATACAGACCCAGGGTAGCTGGAGGACTCAGAAAGTAGTAAAGAGGACATTGTGCTGTTTCTTGTGAGGCAGAAATATCTTTCTGTGAGATTTCTTTCACACAGAGGCACGCGTCTCCTGTCTAAGTCTGCCATCTTTTCTAGTGAGTAGTGTAACACTTTCTATTTTAGTTCTATAAAGTGCTTGCACACACGTACACACACACACAATGAGGTCCTTGAAGACAAAAAGACCTGAGGATGTTTCCGGTTCAGTCCTATTTATAACCAGCAGTTGCACCTCATCAGACGACATTACCTGAACGAGCTTATATATGCCAAAAGTTTGGCATGTTTGACACACATGTGCTTCACAACCGATGAACAAAGATAGATATGTTCCCATAGCATTTTCACGCAGCATCGAGTGGAGCTTTTGAAAGGGAACCATCGTCTTAGCGGGAAAAACCCTGAATAAGCCTGATAGGATAACCTGAAGACTTAGTGAAATCAAATCATGAAAATAACAATAGTATATAGTAATAGTAATATAGAATCATATAATATATTATAATAGTAATAGAATTCACAGCTATGTTTAATAGTGAATATAATAACCTGCGCATAATGCCAAGAAAGCTCAAAGGACTGGGAGCTATGTAGCCTTAAAAACATCAAATATCAGTGAAGCTAATTGGGGAAAATGGCTTCAGTTTGCTATTACTACAAGGTCCTACCAGCTTTCAACACAGTTTGGGAGTGTTTTTCATTGTGTATTCGCATTGGGATTCTGGTCTGGACTTTGACTTGGCCAGTGTTTCTCCCAAGCTTTAGTTTTACAAGATTCATGAAGGTTCTTTTGTAAAATCTCATTTTTATCCTAAATTTTCACACACACTCATGCTTTCATATGACTCTTCATCAGAGGTGGAGAGTAATGAGTTACAGTACATTTACTCTGTTACATTTACTTGAGTAGATTTGTGAAGAAGAAATGTTACCCTTACTCCGCTACATTTGGCCACACTTGAGTCGTTACTTTTTGTATCATTTATACTACACATGCAGCCGGTGGATCTATCACATGACTGTGTTTGACCAATCAGACGTGGCAAATGTAAACACATGACTAATCAGCCGCAGTAACAATAACCACATGTGGTCACATGAGCACACAGAAACAGGCGGCATAGTGAGAAAAAAATCTTCAGTCGTGGAAGACAAGGAATGAAAACGAGATTAGCAGAAGGCATCTGTCTCCAATGCTACATCAGAAGAGGATGAACACCCCTGGCCTCATATACAAAGGACTTTTTGATTACAAAAAGCCATGCTACTTGCTTGAGTACATTTTTGGCTACTCTACCCAGCTCTGCTCTTCATGAGGAACAGTTTTCTTCTAGCCTCAACTCCCATACCTCAATTACACTGGACTATTTAAATGAATGTCTGATCCCATGCACCTTGACTCCACTCTCACCAACTAAATTGTGGCCTCCACAGTCAACGTCTCAGTCTTGTTTTTGTGCTGGGTTTTGATGGAGAGTCTTGACTGAAATGTGGTGAAATGCAGCTTCCATTCCCTGGACATGTAGATAAATGTAGACATGTAGATTTCCTTAATGTAGATAAAAATTTTCACCTAAATTTCTATGACTTTAGCTTGAACCTCATTACAAAGCTTATTTTTTATTCCCTTGCCTTTCCTTCAGATTGACAGTCTTTTCAATGACAATTCAGCTGTGCTGTTCTTGCTCAAAGAGTTTCAATATTTAAGCATCTTCAATGAAGCCATGTTTTAAAAGTTTTCTTCTTTGCCAGCAGCATTTTTCAGGCTTTGGATTTTTTTTTTTCAAATCCTTGATTACAAATAATTAATATTGACTTTCACTCTAAGAAAACTGTCTTAATTTCCAAACTTATCTTGTGATTAGAAAGTGTTTTACTACTTATATCATACCAATCTAATCTTTATCAAATGTTAAGCAGCATAACAGAACAGAAGCCAAGTCATTTGCCTCTAGATCAGTTTCCGCTCTTTAGACAACACCGAGGGTCAAGATTTAACCTCAATTACTGGACTGATGACAACATCACTTTAGGAAGCGTTTGGTCTCTGACAGGCTTCTGCACGCCTCTCTCTTCTTATTTCCGAACAATCAATTTCCTACTAAAGCTCAAAGTCAAACTCTTCATCCAAATGAGCAGCAATTATTCCAGCAAACTAAATGTGCTGTCTATTAATAATTCACAAACATCTCACTCAACTCAGTCCTACTGTAAAATGTCTGTATACAAAGAAGGCTATAAGGATAAATGCAATTTCATTTCCTGTCACTAGAGGGTAGAATATTACAGAATGTTTATAAACATAATTATACAACAGTTAGTTCCAATTAAATACCCTTTAATTACACTGAATTTCTTTGTTAATTTGTGGATTTCCCCTCAAATCTGTTTATTTTTGTAGACAAGCATTAATTCCTGGAGACATTAATATCCATTTTGAAAATCTAGAAAACCCCCTGAGAACGGCATTTATTTCAATTCTGGACTCAGGAGTAAATCAGTGTGCAGTAAAACGTTTGAACTGGCTGTTACTAAGCTCCTAATTTAGAATCTAATATCAAACCTCTACTTTGTCTCCAATATAGTATAAAAGGTTCTAACACTGCAGGTATGCTTATATCTATATTTATGAAATGTACAGATGGTAGACGAGCGGTATTCTACTTTTACCGCCACACATCACGGTGACGGTATGCTTTTTCTGGCTTTTACTACTGAGTGGCGCTATATAACTATAAAAAAAAAATCAAGTGTAACATTTGTAGTTAAACGAATTCATAATCACAGTACTAAAATTACAGTAGAAATTTAGAATTAAAATTAAATTACATTTTATTAGGATCGAATTTAAGCAAAGTAAGCGTTAACCCAGTGAGCCTTTAGATTTTATCATGTGTAATTAGAAAAGCTTTCTTTCTTTCAAAAAAAGGGTTTTGTGTCATCTTATATTTTGTGTTCTCTAAATTTGGAGTAGATTTATTAACTGAAATAAATGTTTAAGTTTATTAGTGCACGAAGCAGAAACTCTCCCTCTCTCAATAAATCCTCAGAAATGGCAATAAGCCCCAAGAGGAAAAAAGTTTTTATTTATTTATTTTTTTTTTTTTCCAGAGCCCCATCCGTTCTCACGGAGATGGCGGAGCTCTGTTTATTTTGTGTTTTTAGTTTTCTTTTGTTTCCTTTTAAGTTTATTAATTAATAATCCCACGCTATCTCCAAACAGCAAGGTCTTCCCGTGCGTTTCATAAGCAATCTCACAAACTCCTATTTCATTGACCCCCTCTAAAGTAGTCATCACTCAATCCACAACCCGTGATGTTTACTGCTATTTTACAAATGAAAAATACAAATGGAATATTCTTTTATTTTTTATTTTCATTTTTCAAAATACCAAAGAAAATTGTGTATAGAGAGATTAAAACGATACAATTTATGTTATGATAAGGGAAATCTCAATTTCTTCCATTCCAGGGAATAAAAATGGTAACAATGTCAATTTTAGAATCTAGAATCCAGAAGATGAAATTTACAGAAATTTAAAAAGATTCCTGAAGCACTGCAGGTCTTCAGAAGAGCCTCTGATCCAAGAGGGTCTTAAAGTGGGCAGGTTTGCATTTCAGTTTCTCTGAATGTATAGGTGAGAAGAGCTGATTCACACCAGGGGAGGGGTAAATTATTTGCATTTGAATGTTGTCTGACATTATGAAGCACACACAGTAACACTAAAACAACAACAACCCAGGATAATTAGGAATAAGAGGCTCTGATTATACTGCATAAATATTATTTTAAATTTCCCTGTGCTCTGGAAAACTTTGTCTGTGGTTGAGTGTTGATTAGACTAGGTAGGAAATTAAAGACGAATAAGTAAACAACAATAGCCCACGTTTAGAAAATAATTTTTATTTAGACTATAAAAATAATCCTGCATCTATTTTTAGGCGTGCCAGTCACCACTTTTTAGCTAGACGTTTCCAATACAAATCCCATTGCGATGTACCACAATAGTAATAATTATAGGCATTTCTTGTTTCTCTCGAATTTAAGCAAAGTAAAAGTATACCTTTTATATCTAGCCTTTAGATTATATAATGTGTAACACTAGAAAGCAACTAAAAATTAATGAAAGCAAACAGGGTGCGCGTTGTATTCGGTGAACTTGAGCGTGTCAGAAAATGAACCGAAACTCCGTGTATAATTGCCTCACAGCACAGGGATGAGTCAGCAGGTGCAGAGGGCAGATGGGGGTCTGGATTACTGGGAGCTCAGGAGCAGCATGTGTAGTTCCAAACCATCATGAAGCAGAATCCAGCTGGAGCAGGTCCTTCTCTGGATGCCTCAGGAACCTCGCAGGGTCGGCCTCGGTCTGCTGAAGCTGGAACAATCTCCAGATGCCTCGGGATGGGTGGAAAAATAAAGAGCAGGTGAAAAGAATTAGCGTGGTTGCCATTCAGGATAGATATCCTGGAGTATGAGGTAAGGAAATTAATTATGTATATACCAGATTAAAGAGATGCGTCTTGAGTCTACTTTTAAACTAGGAAACTGTGTCTGAGCCCCGAACACTGTCAGGAAGGCTATTCCAAAGTTTTGGAGCTAAATATGAAAAAACCCTACCTCCTTTTGTAGATTTTGATATTCTGGGAACTACCCGAAGTCTGGACTTTTGTGACCTCAAGGAGCCTGGTGGATTGTAGCGTATCAGAAGACTGGTTAGGTATGTGGGAGCTAGACCGTTTAGAGCCTTGTACGCAAGTAATGCTATTTTGCAATTAATTCTAAACTGAACAGGTAGACAGTGCAGGGATGATAATATTGGGGTTATATGATCATATTTTCTGGATCTAGTGAGAGCCATGGCGGCTGCATTTTGGACTAACTGTAGCTTGTTAATTGAGGATGCAGGACAGCCACCCAGTAATGCATTACAGTAGTCCAGTCTGGAGGTCATGAACCAGCTTTTCTGCATCAGATACAGATAAAATGTTCCTAAGCTTGGCAATATTTCTAAGGTGGAAAAAGGCTGTTTTTGTGATGTTGGAGATATGATTTTCAAAGGATAATTTACTGTCTAATATTTCACCCAGGTCTTTCACTGTTGAGCTGGTGATACACAGTACATCCTTCTAAATGCAAACTGAATTGTTAGAGCTGTAATATCTCTGAATTGTGAGAGCTGTATATTACTTTTACAAGTAATATCTCTGTCTTATCTGAATTTAGTAAATGAAAATTATTGGTCATCCAATCTTTTATATCTTGAATACACTAGTCTAGACAACTTGGATATTTCGTCTGGTTTTGTGGAGATGTATAACTGGGTATCATCAGCATAACAATGGAAACTAATCCCATGTCTTCTAATGATGTTACCCAAGGGAAGCATGTATATTGAGAAAAGCAGAGGTCCTAAAACTGACCCTTGTGGCACCCCATATTTCACTGGCATTACACCAGACTGTTCTCCATTCAGATCTACAAAATGGAATCGATCAGACAGGTAGGATCTAAACCATTTTAACGCCTGTCCCTGAATATCAATGTGATTTTGTAAGCGATCTATGAGAATGTTATGATCTATAGTGTCGAATGCAGCACTAAGATCAAATAAGATGAGTATCGAGATGCAGCCTTGGTCCGAAGCTAAAAACAAGTCATTTGCAATTTGAACTAGTGCAGTTTCTGTACTATGATGGGGCCTGAAACCTGACTGAAATTCTTCGAGGATATTATTTTCCTGCAATAATGTGCATATTTGGGCTGCTACTATCTTTTCCAATATCTTTGATATGAACGGAAGGTTTGAAATTGGTCTGTAATTTGTTATATCATTTGGGTCTAAATTAGATTTTTTTAGAATGGGCTTAGTAACTGCCAACTTGAAAGGTTTAGGGACGTGACCTAGATCTAATGAAGAGTTGATAATGTTTAGAAGGGGCGCTCCAGCTATATTTATCACTTCTTTTAAAAATCTGATTGGGATTGGATCCAGCAAGCATGTTGTTGATTTAGCCGAGGTGATACGTTTATACAGCTCTTCCTGTCCTATACCTGTAAAGCACTGAAAATCTATTTGTGAAGCTTTAGACTGGACTGGATCATGAGATGCTTGATGATGAGAGGATGAATTTCCATTATTTATACCACTAGGCATTTATGGTTAAAGCACTGTTGGTATATAAGCAGTTCAAAATGGATTGAGGGCCACAGGGTTCTATATTGCACCTTGTCGCATTCCATTATCTTTCTTTAACTCAGAGAGAACACTGTAAAACTTTGTGACACCTAATCAGGAAGTGCTGTGCAGACAAGGCAGGGTTAGGGACCTTACATTCCACTGTAGCATTCCCTCTCTTGCCATGTCATCTTCCAGCCCAGCCTCAGTAGGCCACCCTGTTTTAAATTTTTGGCTGGATTCTTTTCCGAAATGATTTATGGCTTCATGTTAATGATGGATTAAAATGGAAGTTAACTGACCTCTAGGGTGAAAGAAGGTCTTCAAGATTTGGCACAGCAGGGTTGAGACTTTGCATATTCACAGTGAACTTTAATAAGTTACTGTATTTAATTTCCTTGCTAAGCCATGAGCGCCTGAATCAATAACTTTCTATGACTGAACAAGGATAAAAAAGATTGTCAATCATATTTGCTTTCTTTTTGTGCTTCAAAAAGCTTTTTGTTCAGAGGAAATGCAAATGCCCAGGAGATGTTTTAACATCTAATTCTTAAGATGTTTTCTAAAGACTTAGAACAGGGTCTATTGTGTGGACTATTGAAAGTACATTCAAAATCAATTAATTCTCATTGCAGTCAGTGGATCAATAGAGTTGATTACAATAAGCAAATGCTTATTTAAGAAATAATATCCTCTATGTCTTGGTATAAAGAAAATAAATTTAATACTAGAAATTTAAAAGAAATTTCAAACAAGGTTCTAAATCAATTAATACATAAAGTCTTTTAGTAAAATCACCGGCGTGAAAAAGTATTAGCCCCTTGCTGATTTTTTTTCCCCATATTGTCACAATTAATTGATTCAGATCATCAAACATTTTAATATTGCACAAGGATAACTCAAGTAAATACAAAATGCAGTTTTAAAATGATTATTTCATTTATTAAGGGAAAAAAGCTGTTCACACCAGCCTGGTCCTATGTAAAAAAAAAAGTAATTGCCCCCTACCCCTGCTAAATCATAAATGAACTGTGTTTAGCCACATTTTTTTTCTCCTGAAGACTATTCCAGGAGACTTAGGGCACAAGGCAGGGTACACCCTGGACAGGGTGCCAATCTATCACAGGGGACAATATTTCATCCCCGGCCCGAGCTCTGGAACCTTCACGTTTGGCCCCTGAAGGTGACCAACTAAGACATGCTGGTCTTCCAGCCAGCGTAATTGAAACCAGGGCTACTGTACCTTCACTAGAAGAAATTATGCCCTCAAATGGAATGTATTTGAAAGTTGGTGCATGGTAAGCATGTAGACCCAGTCGACTGCCAGATTCTTTCAGTGCTGGAGTTTCTGCAAGAAAAGTTGTCCTCTGGCTTATGCCCTAGTACTCTCAGAACATACATAGCCGCTATTTCAGCACGCTCTGACTTCGGCCCGTTTTATTCGTGGAGCGAAACGGTTTAGGCCGCCCACTAGAGCGACGGTCCCTTCATGGGATTTAGCTAGCGTCAGGCTTCTGTCTCTTAAGATGGTTTTCTTATGGCTATTACTTCTTTGAAGAGGATTGGTGATCTGCAGGCTCTGTCAGTCTCCCCATCCTGCCTAGACTTTGCCCCTGGGCTAGTCAAAGCGATTCTGCATCCTCACCCGAACTATCTTCCCAAGGTTCCATTGTCGACCATGCATCCAGTCGTTCTCGAAGCCTTCTGTCCTCCGCCTTTTACAGCTCCTTTGCAGGAAAGACTTCACTTACTGTTTCCAATACGTGCTCTTCCTACTAGCTAGTGGCGTAAGTCAGAGCAGCTCTTTATTTGCCATGGGGGTTGCAACCGGGGGGCGGCCGCCACTAGACAGACTCTCTCTCACTGAGTGAGAGATGCTATTGCCCTAGCCTATGAGGCGCGTGGTCACACTTCGCCTCCGGGAATCAGGGCTCATTCAACCAAGGGGATTGCCTCATCAATTGCTCTGGCAAGGGGCGTCCCCCTGCAGCAGGTGTGTGATGCGGCAGGCTGGTCCTCTCCACACACGTTTGTTAGATTTTATAGTCCGGATGTCAATGCTACTCCGGGCTCGTGGATCCTTGAGTCAGCATCCCCTGGCCTCCTTGGCTATTGTACGCACACGCTACACAACCTGGGGGTCCAGACACTTGCAGTGCGGCGGCGTTGGTATTCTCGTTCCCATAGCGTTTTCACGCAGCATCGAGTGTAGCTTTTGAAAGGGAACATCTCGGGTTACTTAGCTGTAACCCTGTTCCCTGATAAAGCGGGAACGAGATGCTGCGTTTCAATGCCTCACTGCTGGCGTGCCTGGACGTCCTTCAGACAAAATTGACCTGAGGATGTTTCCGGGTTCACTCCTATTTATACCCTGCAGGTGCACCTTATTCGGTGACGTCATGCCTGGCAGAGGTTATAAGCTGAAGTAGTCGGTGGTTTTGACATACACAGGCTTCACAATCGGAAAACAAAGAGATGTTCCCATAGCGTTTTTACGCAGCATCTCATTCCCGCTTTATCAGGGAACAGGGTTACAGCTAACTAACCTGAGACGTTTTTCCCTAATGTCACACATTCGCTGTGTCCATCAACAAAAAACTCAATTTCTTCAGATTAAGTACTGTATAAGAAATTTATTCACAATTCCACTGTCTGTAGTTATCTCAGATCTTGTAATCTTGGCTAAAAACCTATACATTTAGCGCAGCATTTTTGTAAATAGATTTGCCTTAGGTAAAGGAACAGGTCTGGGGGATTCATGGACGTAGAGTATTATGGTGAACTTGTATGTTTAAATGCTGTCTTCCCCACTCTCATTGATCACTCAGGTTTGTTGACGGTGAGGTGATTGCTTTACATCTCAAGGAGCCCTCATGTGTGTTTCCTTCTGGCTCTCCCTTTTAGTTATCCTGTTATAGTTAGTCCTGCCAGAGTCCCTGCTTGCATTCTACACTAAATATACATGTACATTCACCTTATACATTATGTGATTGTGATCATACCTAACTCTCCACTCTCCACTTCTGCTGTAGTACTTTTTATACTGTCGATTACTTAAACCATTTGAGGCAATCTGTCACGAACTGGTATGACAGGCAGTTGGGCGGATGTTATTGCCGTGAGCATAAAGGGCAGACATAGGCTCAGACGGGGTTTTTTTAAAGATAGTCTTTAATTAACAAGCAAAAGGAACAAACAAAATACACACAGGGCAAACACACTCGTACACACAGTGTTACAACCTGCTGGGGGCAGGGTGTTTGTTGTTGTGTGTGTATATATTTATTCCATGTGTGCAGGTCAGTCCATTCCTGATTCCAATCCAGGACTTGCAACTCTCCCGTGTCTCTCCACCGGCTTGTGTGATTGTCTCCGCCCCRATGACGTCATCATTGGTCGACAGTATTTAACCACTCCAGAAGCCAGTGCTGGCGGTGGCTTTTGGACTACTCAGTATATTCTTTGTCTGTTGTGTTTGCTGTTTCCGATAGTTGATTTTTGTTCAATTTATTTGGTCTATGGGTTTGCCCCTGGGGCTTAGTAATCTTGGGAAAATGTAACTGTCTAACTCTGTGTAAGGTGTTAGTGTTTAATGTATATATTTCTTTTTTCCCACCGGTTGTAGGGGTGTGACTGCCATTTTGTTTTGTTGTGTGTGGGAGGGTTTTTTCTTCACTGTTTTTGGATAGGGAGTTATGGGAGCAAATTGTGTTTTATTTCTGTTTTCCTTTACAGGGAAGTTAGAACTTTTTTTTCTAGAGTTTTTCTGTTTGTTGTTTTGGCCTTGGCCCACCCTGAAGTTACACCGGTTACATTGTAAATAATGCTTCCTTCAAATATAATTTACACTCCACTACGTGTGCATCTTTCTTGAGTTCCTTAAATTTCTCGCTTTCCCCAGCTTACAATTACTCACCCTTAATATCGCTGTGTGGCCCAACCCTAGACTGGGTTGTAACACACAGTCTCTTGAACATTTACAGGACACAGGACCTTATTAAGCATTTCGGACCTTGTGGGACTGACACGAAGGCTTAGGACTGACACGGCAAAGGAAGACTAGAGACTGGACAGGACAGGAAGACTACAGACTAGGGGAGCAAACTGGAAGCTAGGGGGAGCACACTACACACACAGCACAAGACTTCAATACACACAACACATAACCCCATAAATACTCAACATAAACCGAAAAAGAGACACTTACACATTACCCATAACACATCAGAGCCCACATAACCAAACATAAGTAAAATAAACCATAATCAAAACAAACTAAAATACATGTCCACTGACAACTGACAACCCAGTTTCCCAGAACAACCAGCTATTTATAACAATACTAATGATGAGCTACCTCGGTTCAGGTGAGCACCCGCATCACCTGACCAAGGTGCCTTCTGGGAGACTGAGTCGACTAACAAAACTACAAAACAAAAACAAATGTGCACATAGCGACCTCTGGTGGTAGTTCCTTACACAATCATTTGCCTCAAATGGTTAAAGTACAATCATCCATGTTTACAGTGTATGTTTATGATATACTGTGAGGTCTTCACAGTACCAAAACCAATGGTCTTCCTCCACATCAAGACCATGATTGACTCATGACTAGCATTGAAACTGGGAGTAGAGAAATGGTAAGAATTGTTCGCAAAAGACACTCATCCCCTCATGATGCTGACTGATCACAGGAATCTGGAATACCTTAAAACAGTCAAGAGATTCAATCCATGTCAGGCTCACTGGCCTCTGTTTACTTGATTTATCGTCATTCTCTTGAACAGACCAAGATCTAGAAACACCAAAGCTGACTCTTTGTCAGATCAGTTTCACACCATCTATCAAGAAGAAACCATTCTGCCTACCAATGTTTCCTCCAAGCAATCACATGGGACATTATTTTATTATTATTATTATTATTATTATTATTATTATTATTATTATTATTATTAAGTATTGGTGGCCCAATATGATCATAGACATCAACAAATACATATTTTCCTGTACAATATGTGCCAAAGCCAAATTTCCAGCTCTACTTCCTCCCGGGGAATTCATGCCATTTGCCATCCCACATTGATTTTATCACAAACCTTCCTGAATCCCAAGGAAAAAACACAATATTAGTAATTATTGACAGTGGAGCTTTTTATTATGTATTTAGATACTTTGCAAAAGTGACAGAGGGACACTATTGCAAAGTATAGTGGACCATATGAAATCATCAGTAAAATCAACAATGTAACATATAAGCTAGAGCTTTTTTGTCACTGCAGAATTGCACGTGTCCCGTCTGAAATATGTAATTGTTCGCCATGCTCATCAATGGTTAACCCGTATACCAGATCAAGAACATTTTGAATTCAAAAAGAAGGAAATTAAATCATAATTTAAAAACTGCATTTTGTATTTACTTGGGTACTTTGTGTAATGTTAAACTTAGTTTGATGATAGGAATCATTTAAGTGTAACAATAACGAAAAAAACTTTTTCAAATTTGTTTTTTAAAAATGAGGAAGGAAAAATATGTTTCACATTCAAGCCTGGTCACTTGTAAATAGCTATCCAGTTTTGTAATTTTTATAGAATTAGAAAACTAATTTTTTTGGAAACATTATTTGATTTTATTGAGCTAGTTTAATTTTGCAAATATCCCAGTATTTATTATTATTATTATTATTATTATTATTATTATTATTTCTCCTTGTAGACATGCCTTTTAAAATAAGGATCATCTCGTCAAGTATAATAATAATAATAATAATAATAATAATAATACATTAAAATAATTAATGTATCAGTATGTACAGTATATCTATATCTAAGCTCTCAGTTGTCAGTGAAGACAATAAATGTCAGACTGTCAGCTATCTATATTAATGAAAGGAAATTTCACACTCAATTTAATGTGACATCATACAAAAATACTGTCTCAGCACTTCCCTATTTATATTAAATACAGCATCTACATGGTGAGGTTGACTAAAGGTAAAACAAAAGACCACGTCAATGTCTAGTACAGCGCAGTGGGGGAAATAATGTACAGTTACAGTAACTAGATGCACTTAGAGTGTCAGGAAACTCTCCAAATGCCTTTTTGTTTATATTTGTGTAAATATAGTAATAGTTGTATGTAGCTATACAAAGTGTTTGTCACAACATTGATTTTACAATCCTGTCTTTATTATCTGTATTGCTCTGTATTGCTTTTGCATTCCTCAGAGATCAGAAAAAAAGATTCTTTCAATGGTCCAAAAAAGAACAAATAACATTATATAACAAAAAAGTCCAACTGTTCCAAGCTTGTATTTCCCTCCCTTCTGATTTATTAGTCCTAAACCCCCTGGCACTGAAGGATATTAAAAAATCCACAGAGGGAAACAATGTGAAGAGGCTCATAAATTATGCGCTGGCAAATGCTCGCCCCTGGCAACATGTGCAACGAGCTGAAAACACAATTTCACCCAAGAGCTGAGAAGTGGCTTTAGTCTCAGTCATTGAGTTTTGCTCACTTGGAGGACACTTGGTTATGGAGGCCATAATGGTGCACAGATGAGCCAGGTCATGTTCTGAGGTTTGAAATGTGTCTGAGAGTTTTTTTTGAAATTGAGAGGGAAAAAACATTTTAAAAAGCCGGACACATCACAAAGTAATTCACAAAGAATTCTGGGTTGGATTCTCTGGACTTACCGTGCCATTTTTAGCCTCGTAAACTTGATCGAACTTGCAGCTGGAAACTGACTGGGATCATAAATTTATAAAATACATTATGTTTACTACAGTAATATTTTACTGCACAGCAAGGTGGTGAATGTTTATTTAGTGTTCTATCACAGACCTCCAGTGAGCATTTAACTACATTTCCACTGCTTCATGATAGTAACCATGGTGCTAATTGATTTCATTGGTTAATTACAGTCCAGCTCTTTGTCATGGTCAATACTGTCCAATTTAATACAATTCCATGGTAACTATTTCATTATAGTATTTCCTGACTGTCACTGGTTTTTAATTTAGCCATCATCATCTCTCTCTGTGGCAGTGTGACTGTTCAGCGTGAAGATTTCATTCCACTCCACGCATTTACCCACTTTGCTGTGTCAGATCTAATCAGGCTCCAGCTGTGTGTCAAACGTGTAGGAAAAATGTTGTTTTGTTTGAGCGCTAAGCCTCTGCTATAATTTTCAAACTCATCTGGTTGTCATTAGTCTCTTTGGAACTCCTTACAGGCACCAATTTGAAAATATAACTATAAGATTAAAAACATTATAAAATACTCAAGTGCTTTCCTTGAGTAATCAAAAACGAGTAAATAAAATAGGATATGTTTTGTTTCAAGACATCATATTAGCATATAGTAAGTGATAAGTAGACTGAAGGTGTGCTAAAACTTAACTTAAACTTAAACTCAAAGACTCATCATCCATTTGAAAATGAAATGATACAGATTAAGTATGTGGAAAAGAATTTTACATTTAACAGTGAAAAAAAAAAAACTTGAAAGCCCAATATTGTGAAGGTTCCGCTTGTCTGACCCCGTAGGACACGACTTCACAAGAAAGTGTGCTGTGGTACCTGGCATTGGGATGCTTACAGCAGATCATTAGGATGTTATGAGTTGTGTAATAGGGCCTCAATGATGGTCCTCAAAGGATGATTGCTCAGATTTAAATCTGGGGAATATGGAGGTTGGATCAGCACCTTTGAACTTTTTGCCTGATAAGCCCCATATGTGGCAGGTTGTGATATACTGGATGATCAAATTCAAATTCAAATTTTATTTGTCACATACACAGATACAATTTGAATTTGAATTTGAATTTGATCATCCAGTACATCTGATACCGTCCTATTGTGAGCAGTAATTTATTTAACAATAAACTATACACATTATTGAACATGTAACGTGTATAATCACATGCTAAATAATGTACTGTCTATAATGTTATTCCCATTACATGTTCAAAAATATATCTTATATTCTATGTGCATGAAGGTGTTTTTTTTTTTTTTTATTCGCAAATTACAATGCTTTTTATTGATAATAAATACAGAAAACAAAACTATGTCACATGATGCAAAAAGTATCACATGATTATTGGATATTCTGCTACAATATTGAAGATGCGTTCCAGTCCGAGGTGTACTTCACAGGGTGTTCCATACTATCTGCTCCATTTGGAGGGAATGTCGCTGAAGGGAACTTCCCTCGTCAAAACGTCACCTTCCGGAACACCATGCTCATATGTAGAACACCAGTGCAGACGGCACTTTCCCTGTGCATTACCATGGTGACAGAAGTTCCCTTTGAACTGAACATTTTTGCTCCTTGCGGTTTGGAATCTCACTCAAAATGGCTGAACACAATGTGAAGTATACTACGCAGGGTAATTTATGTCGATCAGAACGGCCTGCCCTCTTTCTTGTGACACGATGATAATATTTGGCTTTAATTTCCATGTCAATCAGGATTATATGAATTAATGATTGCAATAATGATTTATCTTTAACCAGACCTTTATTAATACTTTTCTGCTGTCTAGCCCTTGTATTACTATGAAGAACAGTCACTCACTCACTCATCATCTATACCACTGAATTCTGTATTCAGGGTCACGGGGGGCCTGGAGTCTATCCCAGGAGACTTGGGGCACATGGCAGGGTACACCCTGGACAGGGTGCCAATCCATCAAAGGGCACAGACACACACATGGTACATACACTCACTCATTCACACACTACGGCCAATTTGGGAACGCCAATTAGCCTAACCTACAAGGCCTTTGGACTGTGGGAGGAAACCAGAGTACCCGGAGGAAACCCACCAAGCACGGGGAGAACATGCAAACTCCATGCACACAGAAACGGGAATCGGGCCTGGCCTGGGATCGAACCCGGACCCTGGCGGTGCAAGGCGACAGTGCTAACCACTACACCACCGTGCCGCCTAGGAACATTCACATTTACATTAAATATGTGTTCAATAGAATTATTTCTTTACCAAGCTCTCCTAGTGTAAATCACAAATGTCACACCCCATGTTACATCTTTCTACGTCTGAGCATATGGGTATGTTAAAAGGTTTTAGGTGTGTTGTCTAATCACTTCCTGATTCTAAACAGACCAGAAGGTTCAGTATGTCTGGCCTCTTTCATCAACCCCTCCCACTTGTTTCCCTTGAGGGCCTTAATTTCCCGCATCAGCAACATCCGAGCTGCTGGTGCTAGTAAAGAGGGAACGCCAACCACATTGTATTGGAGTCCTAATGCTTGTGACCTGATGGCAGAGACAAATGTAGAAAACAACATCTAACCAGGGAAGACCAGTGGGTCCCGAACATTGTTTTTTTTTTATTATTATTAATATATTTTGCATCTTTTACTTGCAAACTTGTTTAAATCTGTTTTTACACCATGTATTGTATGTTAAATATTTCATACCTAATACCCATTTATACACATAAATATTATAATTTTAGGTGCTTTCACCCAACTCGTGAAATTGCTATGACAGTTATTTACACCAGTGGGCCCAGTTTTCATTATCTCGCCTAGGGCCTTACAACTCCACAGGCTGACTATGATGATGACTATTGTCCTGAAACTTGTTTTCTGATCTGCCCAGGTAATCTTTATCCACCGTACATTGCTGAGATAATGAACATAATGACCAAAAATTTCATGTCATATCACAGTTAAGTATTTCATGATGCCCTCAAATAAGATAATATCTCTAGTTCAGTTGCGTGACTGTTTCAAGGATTTTCAGGTGCAGGAACTTTTGCATTTTAGTTTTGCATTTTGGCTTGCGAGAAAATTATTTGAATAATGTACAGCTAGCCCTGTGCATGCAAAATGAGTTTAGGGATAGGAGGCTTTTTTAAATCATGCATCTGCCTAAATTCCAAAGATAAACAGAGACATATTCCATGGCATTAGTTTTTTTTTTTTCCATATATGACCCTCTATCACCCTCAATCATAGGAAACTGTAGTGTTCCGTGTCATGTGACAATGAGGCGCTGTGTCACATGTTGACCAAGTGACATCTGCGAATGTTATTTATTTATTCACAGATGATCTGAAATACTTATAATGTACTTTAGCACAAAATTTTATTTATTTATTTATTTTTAGCTATTTACATAGATGTCATATGTACTCAGAACATGTGGATGAACACATTATCATTATCCTAATGTAGCTACCTGGTTTATTAAAAGCTCGGCCTGTACTATTGTGCAAGGCTCAATTTTTATTATCCTGTCTTTCATCTCAAACCTACACTGTAAACCTGATTAAGTTGGCAAAACTCAAAATATTTGAGGTAATCAGTTACGTCAAATTTTTAAGTAATAATGTTTCCAATTTTATGTAAACAAAACAGTTTTTGAGTTTGTTGAACTTGTTGCAAATCAAATAAATTGTTCCTGCTATCACCACAGCAGACAATCCGTCCCGGGAATCGAACCCAGGCCTTTTGCATGGCAGGCGAATCACCTACCACTGAGCCACGAGTGCTCTACAGATGTCAAGATGGTGGTACTTTAAGGTGACAGTTACTGTTACTTAAGTACTTACGATTACTTAAAATATCAAATTTGTTCAGCTAACTTGAAAAGTGTCATTTCTACAAACTCATAAATACCAAAAAGTTCTGAATACTCAAAAAGGTCTATTAATTTGACCTAATTGCAATTATTTAAGTTAACAGTACTCAATGTGTTTAATTGCTTTAAGCATTAGGGTTTACAGTGTAGGGTTAACCATAGGGTAATCTCATGCTACTCCCTTTTGCCCTAAAACACCCAACTGGGGGAGTGAAACAGGGGGGTTGAGACCAGGGTTAGAACGGTGAATAGATGGGCTCTCAGTTTACTATATTCATTGGCTCAGAACACAAAAGTGTTCAGAATAAAACAAGGAATTTGCAGACCACTACTTTTTTTTATTTGAGAAAGATCAGGGAGGTTAATAGACATAACAATTGGAGCATGATCTGATATATCAATGCTCTGATAAGCACAAGAATGAACCATTGGGATCAGTTGATTATCTATATAAGTATGATGAACATGTGAGTAAAAAATGTATTCTCTCTTTTTTGGATGAAGGAAGTGCCATATGTCAGAGATACCAAAGCTGCAGAGATAGGATTGAAGTAACATGGCAGATTTACTGTATTCAATTTACTGGTGCTCAAAAGCAATGCTTGGATTAATGAGAATTGAGACTCCCCTAGCTTTGGCCTGAAAGGCAATGCCATAATCAGCGTGAACACACCTTACCAGGCGGCATGTTTATTTAAGAGTCCTGATACCTCAGCACTTCATGCAATCATTTAGGTAGCACCGGTAATGTACAGTATCAGGGCCAAAGACAAAGTAAGACAGAGCAAGAAAGAAGAAAGAAAGACAGAAAAAAGTGTGCTGTTCAGAAACAGAGGCAAAGCCCTGGTCTCTGTCTGTCTAAGATGCTGGCGAGAGAGAGACCAAGAGAGAGAACCTCATCATCTCTGCTACATCTAACTCCGCCTTCTGTCTTTTCTTCAGTGCCACTGTCTCTAAGCCGCAGAGCATCGCTGGTCTCACCGCTGTCTTGTACATCTTTCCTTTCGTTTCCTAGGCATGAAACCATATTGTTGCTCACAAATGCTCACCTCTGCTCTTAACCTAGCTTCCACTACCCTTTCCCAAAGCTTCACTGTATGGCTCATCAGCTTTATTCCTCTGTAGTTGCCACAGCTCTGCACATCCACTTGTTCTTAAAGATCGGCACTAATACACTTCTCCTCCATTCCTCTGGGATCCTCTCAAATCTCTAAAATCTTTTTAAACAGACTAGTCATAAACTCTCCTGCAACCTCTCCTCAGCACTTCCATACTTCTACAGGTGTGTCATCAGGACCAACTGCCTTTCCATTCTGCATTCTCTTTAAAACCCTCCTCACCTCAATCTTATTGATTTTTGCTACTTCCTGCTTCACAACAGTCACCTTTTCTACTCTTCGTTCTCTTTATTTTCCTCATTCATCAACTCTTCAACGTACTCCTGCATCTTCCCATCACCCTCCTGGCACCTGTTAGTACATTTACATCCCTATCTGTAATCACTCTAACATGCTGCACATCATTTCCATCTCTATCTCTTTGCCTGATCCACCTCTCCCTCCTTACAGTCCGACCTACAGTAGCATACCAGGCCTCATATACTCTTTGTTTGGCTTTTGTCACCTCTACCTTCACCTTACAGTACACTGCATCTCCCTGTACTCCTGCCTATAACCTTCAGTCCTGTCAGTGTCCCACTTCTTCTTAGCTAGCCTCTTCCTCTGTATACACTTCTTGACTTTCTCATTCCCTCACGAAGTCTCCTTGTCACTTTTCCCTTTCTGGATGATACACCAAGTGGCCCTCCTACCGGTCTCCCTGATCACCTTTACTGTAGCTGTGTATAGTGGCTTTTATATGATACATATATAAATAAAACTATTAAATATCTATAAAATAACTATAAACTCCTCAATAGAATACCTGAGATATACTTTATTTGAAAAATTAATTCCAGTAGTCATTACATGCCATATTCAGTATGGAGTCAAATCAGCAAATTTAATATAATGGGTACAGTGACACCAACAACCACAATAATATACTGTAGATATAAGTATTTAGTTAGCCACAAATTGTGTAAGGCCTGTAATTTTCATCATAGGTTTACCTCAATTATGAGAGACAAAATAAGAAGAAAAAATCCATATATATATATATATCCAGAAAATCACATTTTTAATATATA
>QMIH01000887.1:219725-249162 GCA_003987875.1 Clarias batrachus
TATATATAAGAAACACACCCAAGTGCGATAAAAATATATATCCATTCCCCTTGATTCATATAAAAACATATATTGTTAAATAAAAACATAGTGAATGCTTGGAAAATAGTCAAGGAGTATGTGTGCATGTTAGATGAATAGGATCAAAGATTTGATCAAAATATATTATTTTAAGACCTACATGAGAAAAGGAGATGTACATCCGCTGATGTTGCACAAATTATGAAAGTCACAGATTGTCTTCAGCCTTTAGGGATGATTATGTGTAGTACTGTATATTATATATATATGAAATATACAGTAGATGGTAGATATTATGATGTTACAAACATACATTAACTAACCATCATAGTTAGAGCAGATGAAGTTGAGTGTGTCGCTCTGAGGCAGGCTGATCCACTGCTGCTCTCCTCTAGACTGCACTGCTCCGGTTCTCTCCTCATTCATACAGTCTTCAAACCCTGTCCCGTTTCCTGGGGCCCAGTCCTGGTAGCAGATCGTCTCTCCAGTCACCCAGTACCAGAAGCCCAGAGCGCAGGTGTGACGCAGGCCGAGCCACACGTGTTCAGTGGAGGCGTTTTGAGCCACTTCCTTCACCCAGAGCTGCATCTCCTGAGTGAGAACTGAGACCAGGTCAGAATGATTTGTCCTGCAGTATCTCAGAGCTTCTTTCCAGGTCAGATTCTGCTTGATCAATACAAGTTCATCTGGAAATACATAGAAATATGCTATAGCAGACACATGCAGTCCAACATCTTAACAATATATCAGCAGTCAGTGTTACATTATAGATGGACAATCTTCAAGAACATAAAAACACAAGGCACAGCTAAAAAGATGTCACCTAAACCTAGGTAGTAAATAAATACACATGTTGAAGTGAACAACATGTTGAAGTGTAATGTAACTCACTCTCATGGCAGATGAAGGGGAGCTTTTTTGTGCAGTCCTCATTACTCCAGTAGGGTTGCTCAGACACACTCACTGCAGCACAGTTCAAACCTCGACTGTGTTTGTTAGAGCTCCAGTATCTGAATGAGGAATTACTCTGATCTGACCACGTCCAGGAGTCATTAAACAGACCAATCCAAACATATTCAGTCCGTGCATTTTGCCTCAACTTTTTGATCTCCTCATTCTCATTTTGGTTCCTCACACTGACCAGGTCAGTGTAGTTCTTTTTGCAGTAGGCCTGAGCATCATACCAGGTCTTGCTCTCATTAATCAATATGTATTTACTATTATTTACTTTCATTTCTAACAACAACAACAACAAAAAATATTTCATTAATTAATATATATCTCTTAGGGTTTTTTTATTAAACTAAATATGAATTCGTATAATGAACAATTAATTTATGCCTAAATAGTTTTATTTTTTTTGCAATTAACCGGGTGACAAAACAAATCAAGAAACAAAAATGATACATACAAATCATCCAAACATTTGAATGCATCTAAAGCCATTTGTTTAACATCTATTTACAGGTTCTTACCATCATAACACACAAAAGGTTTTAACTTCTCACAAACATCATCATTCCATTTCCCATCATCATACATGTCGACACAACACTCATTTCCCGCGCTATTGTCTGGTTGATTATCCAGCCAGTTTCTGTAAGTGTCTCCATCTGTGTAGAAAGTTTTGTTTGCCAGAGACCACTGCTATCTCCCAGTGTTTCCTCTCTGTAGACCGATCCAAGCTTGGTTTACAGTTTCCTTCTTCAGTGTGTTATTCAGCTTCATCATCTCTTCCATGTTGTTGATGGAGGCGAGATCAGTGTATTTCTCTCTGCAGTAAGTCTGAGCTTCACTCCAGGTTTTATTCTCATTCACAAAGTGATAGCGATGAGGAATATATGTCTCTGTACCACATGCTGTAGTGTGAAAATACAGTAATACTGTATAAGTCTATTATTTAATATAACATTAACCGCAAAAACATTAACACACACAACTTGTAGTGCACACAACACACACACAACACTGACCTGAGATGACCAGGATAATCAAAACCCATTTACGAATCATGTCTGTAAATAAACAAATACTTTATTAAATGTATACTTTACTTTATATGTTTGATTTCTTTTAAATCAACAAATAATTTTGGCTTGTCATTATTAGTTATCAATATAATAAACATTGCTTCATATCTGCAGAATCTCTCGTGCCTAAATGCATGAAATATCCTACTGTTTTGTTTTTTTTTTACATTAGATGTAACTTTTGTTTGTGTACAGGTAGAAACGATGTGATGGTGCTTTGTAATTTTGGTGTAATTTTTTTATTTTTTTTTTGGATAAAAATATATCATAGTCACAGAGCAACAAAATGCTAAACAGCGGTGAGGTTTGAATGAATACATTATCATGAGTTTAATGGAATTTGCAGTACAGCGTCTAATCATATGAACTCCTCTCTTTCCCGGCTGAGCTCTGACCTCTTCCTGTTGACACTCCATAACATTTTATTTATTATTTTTATTCTTGCCAAGCCGAATCTTTTGAATGGTGGAAATACTATATGTTTCCTTTAAACAAATCTATGTTAATCTTTTCATGGTACTGCAAAAAAACAAAAACAAACAAACAAACAAACAAACAAACAAAAACCACTCATGCAGTCAAAGCATAGCGAAAGGCTCAGGTATCACTCTAATCTGATCTAAAATGGGGAAAAGTATATAATAACAACAAAATGCACATTTTACCACTGGGCATGATTTCAATCTATAACCATGTACAAGTACAGTATTTTATATTTAAAATATTTTGTATACTGTCTAGTCTTTTGATTTTAATGAGAGAGAGCTAAATTCATGCTAAATATGATTTCAAGTGAAGCATGTGTTCTGAGAAATTAAATGAGCCAATTAAATGCCTAAGATTTATGAGTGGCTAAGATAAACAAGAACCCACAAACTATGGTTGCGAGTCACTAAACCCTCTTCTGTTACACTCAGTGATACACATTTCTACTACATAGCAACATACCAGGCAGACTCACTTGACTTTTAAAAAAGAAAGGCCACTAAAATAATCTATAACAAACAACAAACCATTTCAAACAGTCTCTTACTCTGGTTATTACAGTAGATTGTAAAAGAATGCTAAATATGTTATATAAAGTTATATGTATTAAAAAGTTTTACTTAACTACAACTATATAAACAAGTATGTTTTCCACACCTGTAACGTTCTTCATGGAGTTTACCGATGCAGTAAGTAGTGTACTGTAATACCTTCTTATCCTTCAATTCTTCTTCCTTTTTCATCTTCTGCTCCTGAATTGGGCAAACATTTTGTTCTAGCCCTCGCCTCTTTTTTTAAACTCCTCCCTCCCTTTGCTTTCCTTGTTTTGTCCGTGTTTACCTTTTCGTCAGCAGAAGCATTGAGCTGACGGTGTTGCTGAACAGGAAGCATTAACCACTTTGCATGAGACATGATGAACTGGTGATCCCATGACACCAATGCTTTCTTTCTCTCATTTCTAGATGTGTGACAGTTATAGTACAGTAGCTGACCCAGAAATCAGGAAGCTTACAGTAGAAGGATGTTTTGTTGGGAATTTATGTGAAGTTTATTTAAATATATTACAGTCACATACAGAAGACCATTGGAAGTTTTTTTCCGTTAAAAAAATAAATAAATAAAAAATAATAAAAGCGTGCCTTTGTGTAAATTTTACATAAGAACAGAGATTGTATAGCATCACACATTAACACTACACAAAGTCACACCTGTGGACCAACAGGTCATTTGATTTGTTTGAGTTGTATTCAAGTACATTGATAAGTGTTCACCAACAAAAAAATGAAATGACATATATCCCGGAGATTTAAATCAGTCGCCTTTTAAAGTCATCCCTGAAATGACCACCAGGTGGCGCAAAGTGACATATTGCAAAAAGACTGAATTCTCCGCTGCAGAGGATGCGCCTACAGTATATTCACGTTTCACGCGAATTACATCATCTGAAATTTGTTTTCCATTAGTTAATATGAAAGCAGACATTTCGCATTCTATAAGTATTCGGCGTTTCGGGTTAATGTTTTCACTCGCAAGTTCACAAAATCATACCAGTTTGCGCACTACTATTCTGCATAAACACTTAAACATAAGCATTGTTCTAGGTTAACGTTAGAGCAAGTGGCCATGTTAAGTTGCATGTTTCAGATGATTATCCATATTTGAGGTGAGTCATAATATGAACACTGATTATCAATTATTCCCCGGTCAACTAAGCTAAATTAAGAATGTTTTGAAACATAATGCAATAACTAGTATTATTTATTTATTTTTAAAATCGCATAACAAATCATGGGTGGTGTTTAGAGTGATTAAAATTTACTTGAAAATATCTAATAAATTGCAAACTGTAATAAAACAGATATAAACACAAATATATGATATGGTAGTATAGACATTGAAAAATCTATTTACACGCGAGTGCAACACGTCTAAAGCAAACGCAATTATTCATTTTTTGTGTAAATTTAACTTCATTCAGCTGTGTAAGTTATATGAAAAATATCATGCCCACCAGCTCCCTATTATTTTCTGTTCAAATTTATAGATGCCTGTGTGTGTGTGCAAAAAGAGAAGTACAACAAAGAATACAAAAGTGTATAATAAGTTTGCCTTAAACAATATTGTTTTCAATGCTGAAGCAAACATGAATTTTGTTTTTGTTTTACAATAGATCTTTCATGATGAATGTGTGTATGCGCTTTAAATATACACTAAACAATAAACACTGCTTTTTACAAAGTGAAAGTGAGTGCCGCTGATCAACTGTCTTATAAACACTGCACAGATATGAGCAGATTTATCGATAAGACTGTAGACGTACTCCCCCAGAAATGCAACAAACTAATATACAGTCTACTCGCTGATTACAACGCGACAGCGCACTCTGAGGTAAATACCCACAGAACCCCCAGTTACTGTAATCCATCTTCTCACCGTTCATTCACGATAAGTGTGAAGTTATCGAACCAGTTTTGCTGATGGGAGAATTGGCAGAATTGGAGGTTTTAAAACGAATTAACAAGACAGAGCAGACGTCTCTGCCTAAAGACGTCACTCTACCTATGTAAATAAGAAATGACTATATTTAATTAAAATTCTAAATTTGTACTGTGATTTTAGTGCTGTGATTATGCATTGGTTTAATTACAATGTTTGGCTTGAATTTATATGCTGCAGTATCATGTGCAGCTGCGGATGAGCTCCAGCTCATTAATGCTTAAGAGGATGACAGGACCTGAGGCCTCAGTCTATGGTTAAATGGCCACTCAGTGGCGTAAAGCCAGCAAGCGTAAATCCCTAATGCCGCCGAAGTGTGCTGCAACGATAGAAGTCTAATTCTGGTTGAGTAACATCTGTAATAATACACACACTATGTCTAACATAACGCATGTCACATCTTTTATTTTAGGCTACTATGGTCGAAGAAGTACGGTGACTGAGAAGTGCAAAACAAGTTAACGAAACGAAAACAAAATAACAAATTTAAAACCACAATAACAAAACCAAAACCAAAATAACAAAACCCAAAACAAAATACCAAAACCCCAATCTAATTTGTTATTTTGTTTTGCGTTTTGTTAATTTGTTTTTGGTTTTGCTATTTTGATTTTTAGTTTGTTATTTTGTTTTCGGTTTTGTTAATTTGGTTTTGAATTTGCTATTTAGTTTTCGGTTTTGTTAATTTGGTTTGCACCTCTCGGCCGTTCAGAAACGAACCGGAAAAGGTAGGTATAATTTGCGAATGAAATTCTTACCGCTGATTGGACGAGACATCTGTCACTCAAGATATACAGGAAGTACTGTAGCGGCGGTAGATTCGTGTGTGTATGAATGTGCAAACATGTACTGTCCTTATTGTGGTTTCAAATATGGCGTTCTGCCAAATTTTGCCAGTTCTTGTGGAAAAAATCTTTCGCTTTTAAAAGAGACACAGCAGTTTGCAAACTAATCTTTATACCGTGATAAGTCATCAGCATATCAAAAATCACCGCATACGAATGTCCGTCCTCAAAGTAACGTTGAATAAATTCAATTTCCTTGCTTTCTAATGAAAAAATTCATTATTTTCTTAGTTTTGCAGACTGAAAAAAATGGTTTAAAAGTGAAGCAGAACACACAAGAAAGAAAGTTAGAGACACAATTTCCTACTTCCTGTTTATCTTGAGAGACAGATTTCTCGTCCAATCAGCGCAAATTATATCTACCTTTTCTAGTTCGTATCTGACTGGCCGAGAAGTGCAATACAAATGAACAAAACCCGAAAAACAAAATAACAAAACCAAAAACAAAACAACAAAACCCAAAACAAAATAACGAATTAGTTTCAGGTTTTGTTATTTTGTTTTTCGGATATGTTAATTTGGTTTTGAATTTGTTATTTTGTTTTCGGATTTGTTATTTTGTCTTTTGAATGTTATTTTGTTTTCGGTTTTGTTAATTTGTTTTGCACTTCACAGCCACTGTAAAGAAGGGATCTCTCACTTTATCTCTCTCTCACTTTCACTCACACACACACACACACACGCACACGCACACGCACGGACCCACACTCAGTGAAGAGTTATTGATGACATCCCTGCTCATGAAATGCTTCTTGTCTAAATGGAAATCAGTGACCGTTTGGTTGGAATTAACTGTCCTATAATGTATCTATTTCTTAGTTTTATTCATAAAGCTTTTTTAAACAATGGTCATTGTGATAAAGCAGCTTTAAGAATTCAAACATAATTAGGGAAAGTAACTTAAAATGAGTGAAGAAATATCTATTAATTAAAATTCAGATTGTCCCTGATAAGCAAGTATGATTAGCATTGAAGACCACTGATGAGCATTGTTGCTTCCTGACAAATATTGCTTCCTGATGGTAGCAAGGAAAAACTCAGAGATTCATCAACAAAGTACGTAAAGCTTCACAATGTTGCTTCCAAAATCATACTTTGCTGATACAGAATGCGTCGTTTTCTCAAACATGATTTTCCTAACTTGCTGTTTATAAAAACTACACTTGAAATGTAGGTTAAAACAACTCATAAAATTCACATTTACTGTTCGAAGCGAAATGATTTGACTATCACCAAAATCATCTGTGATGTCATACTGTACCACCATCCATGTATAGCACAAATATCAAAGACATGCATCTATAATAAGTCTGCTACCACTGTTTTTTTTTTTAAATAAAATAGCATCATTACAAAGGTAACTTGCAGAAAGTGTGAAAAGTCTGTCCTGTTTGAGTGTTATGGTATAGTGGATCAACTCTGCTGTAAGAATGAATAAACTGCCTTGATGCTCAAAGGCAAAAGATGTGAGACCTGGTTTCCAACCCAGGCCCTGCTCCTGAAGTAACCACTACTTTCCCTTTGTTTGTAGAAACAAACTAGATAATGTAATACATTGAGTTACAGACGAACACACAATAGTTGAGAGAATGAAATGCACTGTTGATCAAAAGTGTTAATGAACGAATGACCAAACAAACAAACAAACAAATGAATAAATGAAAAAGAAATAAAATGTTTATCCTTTCTCTTACAACAAGAGAAACATCACAACTACAGATAAACAAGTTTCAACTATGGCTGATACCCCACATCATTCTCTCTCTAGCCTATTACAAGGTACCACTAACACTAAGCATTGACCAGTTTAGAGTTTTATTGTCAGGATTCTACTGTACACTCAAAAAATTAACAAGGCAGGTTGTGCACTTTACATAATAAAATTATTTACAGTATACTCATAAAAATTGTAGTAGACTTTAAATGTATTTTTTTGTTCGCTTAAGGTTCACGTAATTATGTCTCATCTTGACGGTACACATTCCTAATACATTGTCTAATCACAAAACATTCATGTAAAGTCAACATTTCATACATACAGCGGGTGGCAGTAGCAAGCCAGCTGTCATGAAGCGCTAAAGAAACAGAAGAGCAAGACGCATCAAACTACACATGCACAAACTTGTGTAGTTTTGTCTGTTTTGACAGAGGGATATATTTAGGCCTTGCAGAAACGTAAAAAAAAAAAAAAACAGTTTTATTTAATAGGAAAAAATAGGGGTAAATTATGTTAATTTTATGCGAATATGGTAACTAGTTTTTAGTTGGTATTATTGGCCTTTTTTTTTTAAGATTCATACAGTGAGAACCTTTTTTTTTCTCTATTGTTTGTGGGTGACATGATTTTTTTTTCTTATGTAAAACATGTCCAGAAAGAAAAGTTGAAGATATATTTTTAACTTTAATGTAGTTTTAACAGTTTTCCCCCTCTTTAAATGTGTCATGACAGTTGAAAATGTTGAGGGGTGAAAAAATGTTATGTTGCATATTGTGTACAGTACAGTATGTCTTTTGTTTTGTTGGACCATAATATTCTCATTTTTTAATTTTTGTGCTGCATTTCGAACAGTTCAAACTGTTATTAAAATGCTTGTGACAGTAATGTTGTTGTGAATAAAGGCGCTTACAAATGTTAATTGAGTTTACTAAAGTCATTTGTGTGGAACTTGTTGACAAATTAAAGTTAATTTAACCTAACTAATAAAAATAATTATTTAGTGAAAGCATTCTGTTTTGATTAATTAAGCCTAAATTAAATGTTTTGTTGTAAAATAAATATTCTACTTTAAATAAACAAATATGTAATATGCAACTTCTAAACAATTTTTTCTCCACACAACATGACTGACTCTTGATAGTTAAACTCAAATTTATTTTGTTGAGCAAAAGTTATTGATAATATTTGACTTGAATTAAAAAGATAATTTCTCCTTAAAACAACTCCATTATATTTGATAAACTTAAAAAAAATGCTTTCAACTTTCATAGTTAATTTCCATGGAACCTGTTGACAACACTTGTAATATTTTGTTTATTTTGTAATATATATATATATATATAATTATTTTGGAATACAACATAACAAGAACCTGCAGAATCCAGTTGTTTCATGTTGGGAAAATAATTGTTCTTCCTTGTATAACATGGGTTCTCTATTTTCTACAAATGTATTGAAACAAATTTAATACAAAATTCTGCCTAAAGAAGTCATCTCTAGAACACATGTATTTTCTGATTTACATTCTTTGATGGCATGATGCAGATACTACAGCCTACAACATTTTCATCATGGAAATTAAATACTAAAAAAAAAAAACACACACACCCAACTTTATACGTGAGAAATATTTTATTTGAGACATTAATTTCAGTACTGACCACATGCCATATTCAGTAAAAAAATAAAATAAATAAATAAAAATCAACATGAGATCTTGATCAGATCTAAAATGAGAGGTATTAAAGTGACCAAAAAACCCTGATTTAAAAAAATCCCTGATTTTTTGTAAGAAATTATAAAACATAGATTTTTTTTCATTGAGTGAATAACAATAAAGAACCATTCAAATGCATTAAACAAATTGCATAGCTTTCTTGAATCATGAATATACTACTGAACAGTTTTTTTTTTTTTTTTTTACTTAAATAACGAAAATATGTTTTTATAACTTTATGGTGTTTTTGGTGAAGCTTTGGTCACAGAAAATTATTTAAGCTGAAATTTAAGAAAGCTGATTGCACTAATTATACTAAATAAACATACAGTATACACAACACACCAACACCTGAGTAATTGAATTCACATTGATTCCAAAAAAAAGAACTCAAATAGTATTAAAGAAAACATATTACCAGAGTAAGTATTATCTAAATGAATGACATAATGATTGGGAAATATTCAAGGAGTATTCGTGCCACACAGGTAACATATATAGGATTAAGGATTTGGATAAACAGAATATATTATTTAAAAATCTATATTAAAAAGGAGATTTGAATCCACTGATGTTGTACAAATGATTAATCCACTGATTATTTTCAGCCTTCATGGATGAACAGATACAGTATATTATAAATGTATTGATGAAATATGCAGTAGCTGGAAGATTTTATGAAATGACAATCAAGTGCTGCAAAAACACATTAACTAAACTTCATAGTTAGAGCAGATGAAGTTGAGTGTGTCGCTCTGAGGCAGGCTGATCCACTGCTGCTCTCCTCCAGACTGCACTGCTCCGGTTCTCTCCTCATTCATACAGTTTTCAAACCCTGTCGCATTCCCCTGGGCCCAGTCCTGGTAGCAGATCGTCTCTCCAGTCACCCAGTACCAGAAGCCCAGAGCGCAGGTGTGACGCAGGCCGAGCCACACGTGTTCAGTGGAGGCGTTTTGAGCCACTTCCTTCACCCAGAGCTGCATCTCCTGAGTGAGAACTGAGACCAGGTCAGAATGATTCTCCCTGCAGTATCTCAGAGCTTCTTTCCAGGTCAGATTCTGCTTGATCAATACAAGCTTATCTGAAAATAGATGGAACTATGTTTTAGTAGACACGTATTCCATCATCTTCAGAATGTATAATATATACAATGTTTAAAACAGCTTAAAACACAAAAACATAAAACTTAGGTAAAAGGGTGTCAACTAAAATAAATATACTGTACATGCTGAATAAGTGTAATGTAACTCACTCTCATGGCAGATGAAGGGGCGCTTTTCTCTACAGTTCACATCACTCCAGTAGGGTTGATCAGACACACTCACTGCAGTACAGTTCAAACCTCCACTGGGTTTGTTAGAGCTCCAGTATCTGAATGAGGAATTACTCTGATCTGACCACATCCAGGAGTCATTAAACAGACCAATCCAAACATAATCATTAGTGCAAGGTTGCCTCACTCTCCTGATCTCCTCATTCTCAGTTTGGTTCCTCACACTGACCAGGTCGATGTAGTTCTTTCTGCAGTAGATCTGAGCATCACGCCATGTCTTGCTCTCATTAATCAATATGTAACCATTACAGCCTGCTTTCAATAAAAGATAAAATAATTTATGCTGCAGAAAATTAATTCATGCTTAAATCATATTTCTTTCATTTTTGCAATCAAAGACCAAAGACCACAAATCAAAAATCTACTTGCAATTTGCTACCTTTATAACACACAAAATATTGGGGTGTATCACAATTCTCATCATTCCATTTCCCGTCTTTATCCATGTCAACACAGTACTCGTTTTGCTTTTGGTTGTCTGGTTGCCCACTACTCCAGTTTCTGTAAGTGTCTCCATCTCTGTAGAAAGTTTGTTCTGCCAGAGACCACTGCCATCTCCCAGTGTTTCCTCTCTGTAGACCGATCCAAGCTTGGTTTACAGTTTCCATCTCCAATATGTTATTCAGCTTCATCATCTCTTCCATGTGGTTGATGGAGGCGAGATCAGTGTATTTCTCTCTGCAGTGAGTCTGAGCTTCACTCCAGGTTTTTTTCTCATTCACAAAGTGATAGCGATGAGGAATATATGTCTCTGTACCACATGCTGTAGTGTGAAAATACAGTAATATAATAATAAGTATAAAAAGAATGAATGATGCTGTACTACAAAATCAGAGTGTTAATAAATAGTAAATAATAAAATAATAGTGCTCAAAAACACTGACCTGAGAAGAACAGAATAACCAAAACCCATTTATGACTCATGTCTGTAAATAAACACATGCTTTATTAAATTTACTGTATACTTTAAGCTCATATTATCTTTCATGTATATTTTTAGTTAGCAAATGATTTTGTTTCATCATTAGTACTTAAGAAAGTAATAAACATTGTTTCATTTCTGCTGAATCGCTCATGCCTTCATGAAAGAAATCTCCTACTGTTTTTTTATATTTATATGGTGTTTGTAATTGCAGTGTAAAAAAGACATAAAAATGGATCATACTTTCATGGCTACTGTAGCAGGCAGTAATGTGTCACTGAGCAATATGATGATAAACAGCGGTGGGGTTTGAATGGATACATTATCGTAAGTTTACTGGAATTTGTAGTACAGTGTAGGCAAATGAACTCCTCTCTTTCCCAGCAGAGCTCTGACCTCTTCCTTCTGAGACACCACAACATTTTATATATATTTTTATTTTTTATGTCAAGCTGGATTTCTTGTATGGGAGATATAATGTGTTCCTTTAAAATAAATCTATGTTTATTTTTTCAGGGTCTTGCAAAAATTGCAGTCCAACACTCATGCGGTCAAATAGACAAAGGTTCAGAGTAGATTTCTTGCTGAATATGTTGCAGAATAGATTGAAATTGTCAAAAGAGATATACACCCAGTGCCACACCTTTTTACTACATCTACTGTAGGTCTGGTACATAGCAACATCATACATACATCTTTTTTTTTTTTTATATAAGAAAGCCAAACAATATTTCAAACAATCTCTTACTCTGGTTATGACAGTGGATTGTGCATTACTGCTATATATATAAGCACTGTTATAATTATTCCTTCAAAAGAACTCATTGGTCTACAAATATATAAACAAGTACATTATTCACACCTGTGATGGTCTTCATGGACTTTACTGATGCAGCAAATAGTGTAAATCCTCCTGTCCTTCTGTTCTTCTTCCTTCGTCAACTTCTGCTCCTGAATTGGACAAACATCTCATTATATCCCTGTCCTCTTTTATCAACCCCTCCCATCACTTTGCTTTTTTTTGTTTCTTTCAGCAAAATCATCCGGCTAACAGTGCTGGTAAACAGGAACCATCGGCCACTTTGCATGAGACATGACGAGCAGATGACCCAATAACAAACATGCTTCTTTGTCTCATTATTATATATGAATCAGTTACAGTAACTGGCCCAGTGATCAGGAAGCTTACAGTAAAGGGTGTTATTTTTGTTTTAGGTGACATTTATTTGAACACAGTACAACCATGTGTGTAGGACTGTTGAATTTTTACAGGAAGATTTTTTTTCTTTTTTCTTATTAAAAAAAAATATTAATGTAAATTCCACAGGTGAACAGACAAAGCTGAATTAACAGCCTGGTGTTTCCTTGGTCTAATCTTTGCTTATAGAAAATAAAACAATGTTACTTACAGTATACACTGTTACTGTACATTTTGCAACATGTGTAAAAGAAACAAATAGTTATGGTTATGGTATAGGTGGGTGGTGGGGGAAGGCGGTATGTTTGTTGCTATTTTGTAAAAATGTGCATTTGTGTAAAGTTTTACCAAAATGGCTCATTCTGCTGTTCTAAGCTGTTTTGAATACAATCCTAAATTTAGTCCTGAACCAGGGTGATCTTGAGATGACCGAAGTAGGAAGGTGGACGAATTTTAGTACAGTGCAGTGTGGTGCAGAAAGAAAATATTTTTGAGCATACTGCGATTTTGAGAACGTAGTCAAGGAATTAAACAAACAATATTTTGTAGACGTGTGTAGGCTATTTGTAGGTGAAAGATAAATGGTCTTTAGCATATCGTGGATTAAGCCCATTCATAATGTATTGCATAGTTAAAAAATATATTAAATTCCTACAATCCTATATTTGCTAATGTTTAACTACAAATCTTACTGCTGTAAGGATTTTAATTCAAGATTAGTTAGTAATTGTTTTGCCATTATGATTACATGAGGAAATTTCCAACTGCTAGATAAATTGGCTTTGTTCCTACATTTTGAATGGATATGCAGTGCACTATGCAGGGTTTTAGAATACTTTATTTCTACCAACAATATACTGCATTAAGTAGGGAGGATTGAAGTCTTAGGCTGTTCACGTAAGACTGGAATGTCATTGTTTTGTCCAGTTCCAACGCTCTAGCTAAATCCTTGTCTAGTTTTCAGTCCTTGTCCGGGACAATACCACTGTAAGGTCCCAACCCAGTTACAATGATGCTGTTCCAGCTACTGTACTAAGCCCCCGCCCAGACCCCATGCCCTGCATGACAATATTGCTACGATGGAACTTAAATAAAATGAAAAAAAATTTTTTTTAGGTATTTATAAAATATAGAATTTTTTTTTAAATAACAATAAAGAACCATTCAAATGCATTAAACAAAAAAAAACATTAATATCCTCAGACCAGTTTTTTTTTTTCTTCTAAAAATAAAAATGTTTTTATGGATTTACTGTATGGTATTATTTATTCATAGAAAAGTTTAAGAATGCTGCTTACTGCCCTCCAAGTGGTGCATTGGTGAAGTGCTCGCCCTATCATCCTGGGATCCACTCAGGTTTCCACCCGAATCTCAGCATCTCTGGCAGACATCTCATCCTGGATGGCAGCTCATCAACTGAAGCTCAATCTGAGTAAAAACGAACTGCTGTTCATCCCTGGTGACTCATCCCCAGGTCAAGACCTTGTGATATACCTGGACAAATATCAAATCACTCCTTCAGCCACTGCCCGCGATCTTGGGGTAACCATGGACAATCATCTGTCATTTTCCCCAAACATCGCTAACCTTACTCGCTCTTGTAGATTTCTTCTTTACAATATCAGAAGAATCCACACATTTCTTTCTTCACAGGCTACTCAGGTGCTTGTTCAGTCCCTTGTTATTTCAACTCACTACTCGCAGGTCTGCCTCTGTCCATGATTCAGCCTCTGCAACTAATCCAGAATGCAGCAGCACGTCTTGTTTTCAACCTTCCCAAGTTCTCCCACACAACCCCACTCCTCCGCTCCCTGCACTGGCTTCCTGTARCTGMCYGCATCAMATTCAAAACMCTGATRCTTGYCTACAAAGCTAAAAATGGCCCAGCACCCACTTACCTCTCTGCTCTAATCCCACCATGCACTGCACCACGTTCCCTCCGATCCTCCAGCACTGCACACCTCGTCCCACCATCTCTCAGGGATCGAGGATGACATTCATCCAGACTCTTTTCTGTTCTGGCACCTAGGTGGTGGAGCGAACCTCTCCTAGATGTCCGTACAGCAGAGAGTTTGCCTATCTTTAAATGATAACTCAAGACATATCTGTTTCTCCAACACTTGGACTAAAACCACCACCTAAAAAAAAAAAAAAACTCTTCCCAGTTGTGTTTGACTAATGGCACTTAGTTATTAATTTAGTAACCCAGTGTAAGTATCTATACAGTGATGTAAACTTTAAAGCACTTTCTGTAAGTCGCTCTGGATAAGAGCATCTGGCAAATGCCTAAATGTACATGTACAGCCAAGGGCATCTGTGAGCTCACGCAAGCGGAAGGAGCGGATAGCGCTGTCCTCTGAGTGCGTTACGCTGCCCCCAATGGTGCGTGAGCGAGGAGATCGAAAAGATGCGGTTGGCTGGCATTGCCTGGTTCAGAGTAAACACGTGATAGTCTTCGGCCCTCACGGCTGAGTGGTAGTAGTAGCGTAATGTGGGAGCCCCCTAGTGATGGGGAGGAATTGTGACTTGACTAAATTAGGGAGAAAATCGGGGGAAAAAAAGCTGCTTACACCAATTATACTAAATAAACATACCATATTCACCAAATACACCAAAGTGCAAAACAAGTAAATAAATTATCATTGATTCAAAAAAAAGACAAATATTCATAGAGTTGCAAGCAACAATGACGGGACCAAGCACCCTGTGCCATTCCCACCCAGTGCGCACCGCACAACATGTGTTATTTGAGTGTGTTAAGACCTCGAAAAAGCCATCGCCACTCAGTTGCACCTCACAACCTGCACACATCACACACTATACAGGGCTAATGTTAGTTTTGGCCCTAAATATTTGTTGAGTGCATTGTGTGTGTGCGTCGTGAGAGAGGGGTGTGTTTGTGCGTGTGTGTGTGTGTGTGTGTGTGTGTGCGTGCGTGTGCGTGCATTAGTGTGTAAGGATTAGTGTGTGTGAGAGTGAGGGAGAGATGTGTGTGTGACGTGTGGATGTGTCAGTCTGTGTGTGACGAGTAAATGTGCTCGTGCTTGTTTGTGTGTATGGTTTGAGTCTGTGTGTATTAACATTAGTGATGTGTGTGWTAGTGTGTGAGATGTGTTTGTGTGTGTTAACATTTGTGATGTGTATGTGTGTACAATAGGCCACAGATGCTGGAAAATAAGCCTCACACTATGATGTTCCTGAATGTGATGTCACTGAACGTGATGTCACAGAAGGTGTCACTGAATATAATGTCACTCAATATAATGCCACACAGAAAGTTATGAATAATTTTTCGGCGTATGTTTAAGACATTATCACGGCTGACCCGTTTAAGATATCAAAAATCCCTCCGCAATTTTGCATCCCCAATGTCTTTAGATCTCTTTGGCCCAGTTTGGTAGCGATTGTATAATTCCCCTAGGAGGAGTATATCAAAATCCATCGGTTGCGTTTTTGTGAACGACCCAAAATAACCGGCCCAGGACATGCAGTGCGAAAGTTGTTCGGCTCGATGAGCTCTAAATGTGTCCCACGTTTCATGTGCCTACGTGAAAGTGTGTATGAGCTAGACAGCAAAATCTTGTGTGGGGGCCCCAGGCCACGAGACTCTCAGGCATCCTGATGGCAGCAGATTCCAACCTGTCTGCCAAGTTTCATGTGTTTTTGAGCATGTTAAGACCCCCGAAAAGTCCAAAAGGGTGGAAAATTTTTTAGCATGTTAAGACCCCCAAAAAGTCCAAAAGGGTGGAAAAAGAAAATTCTTAGGAAAACAAGAAGGATCTTATAGTGCTTGGCCCCTAATTAAAGTAAATATATTATCAGAGTGAGTATGTTTACCACATAGATTATGTATTAAAGAGTGGAGTTATATGTGGATAAATATAACATATTATTTTAAAATCTACAGTGGAACCTTGGATTATGAGCATAAGTTGTTCCGGAAGTGGGCTTGTATTGCAAAATACTCGTAAATCAAATCAGGTTTTCCCATAAGAAATAATGGAAACTCAAATTATTCGTTCCACAGCCCCAAAAAATGAATATATAAAAATAATGAATACAATCTATAAAGTGGAAATAAAACAGATTAACCTGCATTTTACCTTTAAAAAAAGGGTGTGTGTGTGTGTGCGTGTGTGGAATTAGCCCCGTCCCTCGCCTCGTACAAATGTACAAATAATGAAAGCCACAGATTGTCTTCAGCCTTCAGGGATGAACAGATATAGTATATTATAAATTTGTCGACAAGGCATATGAAGTATTTTATGAAATGACAATCAAGTGCTGCAAAAACACACCGACTAACCTTCATAGTTAGAGCAGATGAAGTTTAGTGTGTTGCTCTGAGGCAGGCTGATCTACTGCTGCTCTCTTCCAGACTGCACTGCTCCAGTTCTCTCCTGATTCATACATTTTTCAAAGCCTGTCGCATTCCACTGGGCCCAGTCCTGGTAGCAGATCGTCTCTCCAGTCACCCAGTACCAGAGGCCCAGAGCGCAGGTGTGGTGCAGGCCGAGCCACACGTGTTCAGTGGAGGCGTTTTGAGCCACTTCCTTCAACCAGAGCTGCATCTCCTGAGTGAGAACTGAGACCAGGTCAGAATGATTCTCCCTGCAGTATCTCAGAGCTTCTTTCCAGGTCACATTCTGATTGATCAATACAAATTCATCTGGAAATACATAGAAATATATTCAAGTGGACACATGCATTCCAACATCTTCAGAATGTATAATACTGTATATATAGTGTTTTAACTCTGCAGTCAGTGTTACAGTCTAGAAAGGCAGTCTATAAACAAACACAAAAACACAAAAAAATACCTTTAAAGTGTCAATTAAGCCTATACTTACATTAACATTTTCCAGCTCTGATTACTGCCAGTGATAATGAAACTTGCTTACATTTTTAGATAAAACATTCCAGTATCCAGGCATCCAGTAGAGAGACAAGTCCATCACTAGTACGTATGGAGTTTGAATCTCTGAATCTTTTCATAGTGATTTAAAAGTTAACTCCTTCAACCTTGGATCATTTTGAGTCCAATTTGTCACTGTGTAGAGATCATTTCTGTATTGTTTCACTTTTAACTTTTAAGAGCCTGTCAGTGCTGGGAATAATGTATAATGATACTGGACTGATTATGATTATGTTCTCTCATACAAAAAAAGGGCCCCAGTTGAAAAGTCCTAGAGTTTCCCTTTAACATATCTAGTATTAAATATATTGCATATAATTTTGAGTATTTTGTTAATCTGTTTCTCAGGGAACAGAAAAAAAGATTAACTTTTTCTTTTGAATCTAAGATCCTAATGTTTTCTTTTCTTCTTTCTTCCAATCCACCCTAATGCACCCATGATCCAGTTGTTTACTGCCTGTTTGGAAGAGGATCTTTCTTGGATACACATGGCTGACCATTTTGCTTTTTTGGTATGTTTTAGATTTGACTTACTTGCACTAAGACATTAGGATTCTGAACTAAAAGGTGAAGATATTTGTACACATGCATTATATAAGAACTTTATAGAGTAAAAAAAGGACCACATTGTACATTATTTGTAATAAAGTTTCCAAACCAATTTTAATAGGAACATTGGGAATCTGGTTTGAAATTGTTAATTTCTTCATAGGTTTTTAGTCAAGGATATTACATCACAGCAACATTTATTTTTGTGAGAGAGAATGTTCCACTGTTATACAGTAGCACAATAGTCTAAATATTTCATTTTGTTTTTCATTTTAGGATTTTAGTGTAATGCTATAAAACGTCTTTTTATTGTATTTTGCATCATACGTGTTCTATACTGTGTCACAGATCTACAGGATATTTTACAAATATTATAATCTTGAGTTTGTGTTAACACTTCATAGGAATTTATGGAAAAAAATGTGAAATAACAGGGTTTTTTGTGTTATTTCTTCATTTGAAGGTGTTTGATCTTCAATTTAGAAAAATCTGTAAAATAACAGTGTTTCTCTGCTAAATGTCTAATGCTTTTGCTTTATTGAAGGTGTCTGATTGTAATATTTTTGGAAAAAACTATAAAATAAAAAAATGTTGCTGCAACACATCGAGTGCTGTTTTAATGAAGGTGTTAAATCGTATAAATTTAATTAACATATAATTTTGGTTTGATCACTATTACTTATGGAAGTCATGAACATTCCTTCATTTTTAAAGATGTTTTGCCACGTTAGACATTGTCTTGCTTGTTTATCCCGTGTATAGGTAGAGAAGTAGTGTAAACAGCATAAAAAGCCATTAAATGGTATTATACTTTTGTGTCAATGTGTCACACAGCAACATGATACTAAATAGTGATGGGTTTATAGAGGAGATAGAAAAGTTGACTGTATGAGAGACAGAATACACAGGCAAACCATATTTCATCACTGGGCATGAATTTAATCTATAACCAGTTTAAATTCAATATTTTCTATATAAAAGTTATACTGTCTATTTTTTTAATGATTAAATAATTATTAGCGTATGATTAGGGATAGAGTAAATACTCCTGTTCTTCTTCCCTTTTCACCTTTTACTTCTGAACTGAACAGACATCGCATTATATTCCTTCTCTTCTTTCATCAACATCTCCCATATCTTTGCTTTCCTTATTCTTCTCTGCAGCAGCATGCAGCTGAAGGTGTTGTTGTACAGGAAACATTGGCAACTTTGCATCAGGAGACCACATCCAACAGGAGTAACTGTGGACACAAGAGGAAGCTGTCTGAAAGGTGCTAACTTGGATTGTATCCAAAAAACATAAAACCACAGGTTCCCAACTCACTGCACAATTAAATGTGCACCTCATCTCTCCTGTTTCAACCAAAATTGTTCGTCTGGAGCTTCACAGGGTCAATGTACATGGCCTCGCTTCTATAGCCAAACCTTTGGTCACTCGTGCCGATGCCAAACGTCGGTTTCAAAATCTTGGGCTCTGGACAATGTGACTCATATATTGTTCTCTGATGAGTCCACCTTCACTGTCTTTCCCACATCTGGGAGAGTTACGGTGTGGAGAAGCATTTCACCCATACTGTTGCAAAAGCACAAATTCTAAAAACATACATCTAAATTCTTATCAATATTTTGCTTTAAAATTTAAAGCAAAATCGTGCAAATTTAAAGACACATTTGGGTCAATTTCTTTATTGAAGAACTTTACAACATTTCTTGAATTTAAGCACAAACACCATTAAATATTGTCATACCCACACAATATATTTTTACACTTCTATATTGCCACAATTTTATACCTCAGTGTTTATAATTTGTTACTGTACAGTTTGAAAATCCTATATATTATTTCACACTATACATAAATATGTACTGTATATACTGTATATATGTATGTGTGTGCAATTGTTTTATTCACCACATATACTGCATTTCATATATATATATATAAAATCATTCCACTATTCCTGAAACATACATACAAAAAAAAATAAGATATCCATACCTGTAATATTTTTATTTGTTTTACTGGTGCAGTGAATGTAAATCCTCACAGAGTGTGTAAATGTGTGCTCATTGTTCTCTTCTCATCTTCTGCTCCTGCTCTGGACAGAACTCTCTTTATATCTCCGTCCCCTTTCATTAACTGCAACCATTTTTTTGCCCTTAGGGCTTTAATTTTTCTTCACAACCATACTTGGCCTAGCAGTTCTGGTAAACAGGAAGCAGCAACCATTTTGCATGAGATTCCATGGGACAGTAACTACTGACATGAGAACTTCCTTAAAAGAAATACTGTATCGCTCCAGAGTTTTATTATCTACTGAAATGTTTTCTAGTTTCTTTGCATGTTATTCATTTGATATTGGGCAAAACCATGCAAATTATCACAAAGTAATCAAAATGTTTTGTAAAATGTTTAATTTCTTCTTCTTCTGCACTGTATTACAAACTGGTCACTATCAGGTGTGCAACTGTATGATCACATATTTCCTAGGCAGTGTACAATACAAGGACTGTATTTAATTTATGTAACATTTATTTGCATAAAGTGCAGCTACAGTATGTGTGTTATTATAGACATGTTTTGATTTTTTTTTTTTTGTATTTTACGTTTGCATATTGTTTGGTTTTAAGAAATCCGCAAATTGTTAAGTTTTAGAGAAAATATTGCTTATTGCGTCCACCATACTGGCATACACTTACTGGCTTGACCAGGCAACCTGGAACTATGGGCATGAAGATCTCTGTTTATTTTCAACAAAGAGAGTATATTTAAGCTTTTGGCCAGGTTCCCTGTGTCATATATGTCTCATACATCAAAAGAACCATCCATTAACATAGATGGCATGAAGACACTTAGACAGACAGTAGAAAAAACATTTGCATTTTTTGGTTAAATAAATGGGTTCCAGCAGTGACAGGCTGTTTATATGTACAGTGGAACCTTGGATTATGAGCATAATTAGTTACGGAAGTGGGCTTGTGTTCCAAAACACTCATAAACCAAATCATCATTTCCCATAAGAAATAATGAAAACTCAAATTATTCGTTCCACAGCCCCCAAAAATAAATACATACAAAAAGGTGTGAAAGTGATGCTCGGTGTCAAAATAAGAGTTGCATGCGTGATACATGATAGTTGGTGTTCATAAACTAATACTTGCTCGGTTTCCGATTAAAAAATTTATTAAACATCTTTGCTCGGTTTGCGGAACACTCAAAAACCACATTACTCGCAATTCGAGGTTCCACTGTATATTTGTTTTTGTTCCAAATTCTATTTGATTATGGGCTATAGGAAGTATTAGCATATAAGGAAACACAAGGGGTTGTTTTTGGACATTCACCACGACACCATTCGGCAATCCTTCTCACCTGCCGCCGCGGGGTTCTTCTTCATAAAGAAAAAAGCCGCTTTATCCGGGACTACAGTACGGCAGTCCGAGCCCCTTTAACCGCTCTGACACGACCCTCATCTAATCACTTCAGCCTCAACTCTGCCACCATCACCGGTTCACTACCGCCTCCAATTCTAATGCACCCAGATGCAAGTAAACCATTTGTTGTGGAGGTGGACACTTTGGATGTGGGCGCTGGGGTTGTTCTCTCCCAATGAGGTCCAGACCAGAAGTTACATCCCTGTAGTTTCTTTTCCAAGAAATTTGACCCCACTCAGCAGTGATACGGGTACGGGACCGAGTATCACTGCTTCCACCTATTCTACCGTCCGGGGTCCAAGAACACCAAAGCTGATGCCCTCTTCCGACAACACTAAGAAGACGCCCCCGGGCGGACCCCGCGACTGTCATCACACCCACCATGATTATTGCACCACTTCCCTGGGACCTGGAAGCGAGGGTTCACCATGCACAGGTGACAGAGACCGCACCATCAGGTGTGCCGACTGGGCAACTCTACGTACCTTCTGGTGGCCATCTATGGCAAGTGACATCAAGGTGTACGTCCAGGCGTGCCCAGTGTGTGCCAGGGTCAAGGATCCCAACCAACCAACACCGGGGGAACTCCAACCACTCCCCGTTCCCCACCAGCCCTGGATGCACTTTGCCATCAATCTCATCCTGGGCCTGCCAAATTCCGAAGGGAAAAGCACAATCTTAACCATCGTCGACCGATTCTCCAAAGCCATGAACCTGGTGGCCCTCGCCAGACTCCCTAGGACTCGCCAGTCCTATGGGCTGAGTTATCTCACAATCTTCACGTCTCTTCAGCCACCAATCTTAGCCCATTTGAGGTATGCCATGGTTTCCAGCCTTCGATGTTCGATCATCCAGAACTGGAGGTTGAGGTGCCGTCGGCCCAACAGTTGGTTCGCCGGTGTTGACGGCTGTCCACCATCCAACAGGCCAACAACCGCTACACCATTCAACATCGCCATTGACACCCGCCGGGACGATTGTACAATGTAGGTGACAAAGTTTGGCTATCATACTGTCAATCAACTGTCTCCCAGGTTCATTGGTTCATACCGTGTCACTCTCCGGATCAACCCTGTCACATACTGCCTCGAGCTGCCTGCAGCGCTCCGGATCCATCCGGTATTCCACACCTCTCAACTCAAACCCTTCATCACCCATGGTTCCAACCACCAACGCTCCTCCTCCTCCAGTACCTGGTCGACTGGGAAGGTTACAGCCCCGAGAAACGATCTTGGATCCCGGCCCGGTTCATTCTTGACCCTGAACTCATCCGGGACTACCGTCATAGGGTATCCTCCACCCCAGGACTGCCGGAAGTCGGTCCTGGACAGGGGGGTACTGTCATGCGCACTCTCACCGCGACCGGCACTAGGACCCAGAAGGAATACGGTCGCGAGTCAGGAAGCATAAAAGGAAACAAGATGGTGTTTCACATCGCTCAGTCATTAAGTTCAACCATGCCGTTCCCGACGCTTTGCAGGATTTTCAGTGAGTACTCACCGACTCGGGTTGCCTTTCTGATTGAGTGTGTGTTGCTAGAACGTGGATTTATTTGTGTAGATCCTAGCTCTTTTCCTAAGAGAGTTCTTAGACTAAATGCGTGGTTATCCTGCCTTCTCGTGCTGCTTCCGCATTTGGGTTTACAATCCATGCTCCAGGGGCTAACTGCTATGTCTTCTGTTTCATCCTCCGGTTGCTCGTGACAAATAGTCACATTGTCAGCATCTGCTGACAGCACGTCTCTCCTGTGACCCGCTGACAGCAAGCCCTGAAGCTCAGCTCTTAGCTTGCACAGAAATGGTTCTATGAGACTATAGAGTTGTCCAGAAAGTGGGGCCCCTGTCTATTTTTTTTTATTACATTTGAAAAGGGAAGCTAAGACCACATTCAATTTTAAGTGTAACAGCAGCCCCAGAATATAAAAGTTTTAACTACAATTATTTTATTTTATTTTCCTATAGCTAAAACCTTTTTTTGGTCTATTGATAAAAAGCCTAGTTAATGTGCTCTGGTTATTTATTTATTTGTTTATATTTTTGCACAGGTGAATTAAGTCTCTAATAAGAATAAAAATTGTCTGTTATGGTTATGAGGAATGGAGTAGGTTTGACTTTTTTGGGATACTAAGTGCATGCACTGTTTCAGTCTGTTTGCAAGGCATTTTGAAAAAAAAATGGTAGTCAATGCATAGTAGTGACATTGGTCTCGAGTCTCTTTTGTTGGAATCAGTGATAAGACCGTCCTTGTGCAGCTCCCCAGTAGGGACCTCCTTTTCTTCAACCATCATCTACCATTCGATATCATCTGGTCATGTTCCTGCTGCTTTTAAGAAAGCAAGGGTTATTCGCATCTTCAATAAATCCTGCCTGGATCCAGCAGAAGTCAGCAACTATCGCCCTGTATCACTTCTCTCTTTTATTTCCAAAATTCTTGAAAGGGTTGTTTATAACCAAATGTCTCTCACAGAACAACCTTATTGATCCCAACCAATCTGGATTCAAAGTGGCACATTCCACAGAAATTGCCCTTATGTCAGTCACTGAGCAGCTCCATGAGATTGAATCTTGTGAACCACAAGATTCTATTATCTATTCTTACAAGCTTTGGAATCTGTGGAACAGCATGGCAATGATTTGCTTCTTACCTAGAAGATATGAGATGACATGGAGGGGATCCACATCTTCCCCACACAGACTATCTGGTGTATCTCCCTGATCTATCACACCTACATTGTAAACCTGAATAAGTTGGCAAAACTAAAAAAAAATTGAGGTAATCAGTTACATAAATTTAGTAATAATGTTTCCAATTTTAAGTAAACAGAGCTATTAGTTTTTGAGTTGTTGCAAATCAAATAAATAGTTGTTGCCACAGCAGACAATCCGGTCCGCACACAAGCTTGGCACAGGGTTTATGCCAGATGCCCTTCAGCAGGGCCAGAGCATACGTATTTGAGTAAAATCCAACAAAAAAATTTAAATAAAAAATCACCTTCGTTTGTTCTTAAGTCCTACCAATTTTATATGTAACTATGTCTTGTCTGCACCTCCCACATTGGACACATAGAGTGATAAATACCTCCTATGTGCCAAATACTTACTGGAGCTAGTATGTGTGTTGTTTTAGTGGCAGCTTCTTACAAGATTGGGTTGCCAGCTTAACACTTAATTATCTGAGCAGTTGAGAGTGATTGTGGCAGTTTGGTGGTGCTGGGGTTGACTCAGGTACCCAGTCCAGTTCCTTGCCACATCAATAATTTCAGATCTGCATATTAATGCCACTAGCTCTAAACTTATTAGCCCTGTTTTATAATTGCAGCTATTATCAGACATCAGCTATAATACATTATGGACCCACAAGCACAATGGCCATGCCTCGTTTACTAAAACAGACTAACACAGAGGCGACATCTCTGTCACTGTGACTTACAAGTGCAGTGTTTTTCCTCCTACACTGTGACTGGTAGATACAAAGACCATGCTTCCTTCACTTGATGGAATGTTCAGGCAACACAATTTCTTGGGATTTCAAATGAGTACATCCCTCTAATTGTCCCTCTCAAGTATATAGCAAATACTTGTTCATTTCCATCATTCTTGCATCTTTCAAAGCCATTTTAAATCATATCCTTTCATAGCACTTCTATTTTCTTTAAATAATAGATTGATTGATCAGTTGACCAAATGTAACAGACTGGCCTTATAAAAATGGAACCATTTGATTTCAGCTAAACAGGCCTGATTAATTTTTTTTTTTACGAATAAATGTGCTGATAATAAAAGTTCTAAACTTTCAATGAACCCACCACTAAAACAACAGCAGCAATAATAAATGGCATCATATGTCGTTTCTATTGATTCTGTCATTGGAGTCTTGGAAAATTTTTCCTTTTCCTTTATTGAACCCTTGTGTTGTAACATGGTTGAGTGCACACAGGCGACCCAAACAAAAACTTCATGGATTGGGGAAATATTTCAACATTTTATAAGGCTACTTTATTTGTGCACTATTTAGGCAACATGTGAACTTTAACTCTGTCTTCAAACAGCAAGTGGCAAATCACTCGAGTTGCTAGAAATTTGTCAATTTTGTCACTTGTGGTTGTTAATCAGTTAGGAATAGGTAATAGCTATATATAGGCATTTTAGAGTAAATAAGTAAATAAGATACTGATCAGGATTGAAACAAAGTTGTCTTATTTAAATGTATATGCTTGGATCATACTAAGAATGTTTGCAAATTTCCAGAACACACTGTAGTTCAATGTTCAGTTATGAGTGTAATTTATTATTAAAAATTATTTTTTAAAAATATGTAATTTTGTGATGTCATAGTTTGATTTATGCTGAGAAATTACAAATTCAAAAATGTCTGAGCATTTCAAACCTACAGCCAGAGCTCCACATACATATATCTTAGGAGCAAGAAATTAATCCAGTTTTACAGGATGAATCATGTTGAGCGGACATGAGGAGTGTAACAGCCGTGATTCACAATGTGTCCCAAAGATCAATATTGAACTCGAGTGAGGTCTAAGGTTCTATTTAAACTGCCGCTGGTTAGACCTGATCAGGCTCATAAACTATAACAGAGGAGATCTGGAGTCGTTAATCAGGCAGCATGCTTCAACACACACGCACACTGTTTCATAATAGGAACTGCATGGAGTGCAAAGTACCTGCAGCCAAAACAAAGTACGTCATCATTTCTTATACAGGCAGATTTAGCCTAGTCAGATTTAGCCTAGTCAGATCTGGTAAATGAACCAGAGCAATGAAGATGGCTGTGACTGTAATAATGGAGTTTGCACAAAAGTCTCGAGTGTATGAATATATTAAATATATATTAAATGAAGCTTGTGATTAAATGAAAATGTACAATTTGGATTCTTCCTGGATGGGTCTTTAAGAAAAAAAAATGTGTTGCAAAAGTTCAAACATTCAAAAAAAAAATACTGAGGAGGAATTTGATTTAGGGATTAAATGGTCACATAGTGGAACAATTTATTTTCAAGAAAGGCTACATCTTTTCTTTTTGTCGTGGTGTTGGAGTTTAAAAGAGCAGGAAATAAACCATGCATGTTTTATGCCTGGAGGCAGCTCTATTTCCCTTTCTGTTGACGGCAGCTTAATTCCCCATAGTGACATTAATATCACAGATCAGAGCACGGCTTAAGGCAAAATCCTCTGCTTTGGACTGTTTAATTTATTTCATGGAAAGAGAAAATGATTATTGTTCATGCTGTGGATGGCTGGATTTTATTAATACCAAATTGCCTGGACTTTTTCTTTTTGTAATAATAATAATAATAATAATAATTATTATTATTATTATTATTCTCTAGTTACATAAAATTGATCATCTTTGACATTATAAGGATATTGCATGTTGTTAAGAAATATTGCTCTACATTGCTTCTTTAGAGATTATTTCAAACTTCTGCTTTATTGTCTGTATATAAATAAAGCTTAACTTAATAAACCTTAACCTTTGTTTTAAATGGCACATTTAAATAAGAACTCGCTAAAGAACAGTGACATTAAATTCTAATAAAATGCTCAAATGAATAACAAGAACATGAATCAGAACTGACTATTATAAACAAGAATAATATTCAAGTATAATGGATTAAAGCTTCTAAGCAGCAGTCTACTTTTGCGGCTCTGCCTATGATTTAAACCTGCTTTGTTAACACAATTGAAGCTATGTTTAATTTATTTACAATTTAGGTCTGAAGTAATGAAAATGTAAAAAAACAAACAAACAAACAAACAAAAAAACAGCTAGAGTATACAGCAGTAGCCAAAGGTATTGAAACACAGGTGAAATTTTATGTTTTAGTGCCATTATCAAATTAAGAAAATGATGAAACTGCTGTACAACAATCAATATTTACTGTGAACCCTGCTGGATCCGGTTGGGCATAGAGTCAAAAGAACATCTGCAGTACATTGGGGTCAGATGCTTGAGTGTTTCCTAAAGATCATGTACAGAAGACTTTTTTTTTTTTTTACTGCTGATGCCTTCTTTATCATTATTCAACAGTTTTCTGTTGGTTTTCCGGTGTGGAAATGGCCCAGGCCATGGCTCAAGAGGCTAAATATCAGTTTATTTAATTAATTTTCACAACTGTTCAGCCAGAACAGACTAGAACTAATCAGTGAAATAACCTGCTTTAGTGTACAAGGAGAACTATTATAAATGGCATATGCTGTCTTAATACTTTTGGCCACCACTGTGTAAATGGTATTGTACCATGTCATATACTGGGATTTTTGGTGAATTCCTATTGTACTCCCAATTTTAAGCTCCAGATCCATGGCTGCTTGACCGGAATAAAGCAGTTTTTAAAGACAAATAGGTTACATTTAATTTAACACATAAAATTATTATAAAAGAGTAATAGCAATGCTATATCCAATGCTAACAGCAATGCTATATAATTTAGTTCAAACTAAATTAGCTGCCAGATATGTTTTAAATTTCCAGTTTTGAGTTGCATAATATATAACAGTAGTACGGAAAACTTGGCATTGTTTTAGAATCTATCACTCATTTGTTAAGCATACAGATCATTTTGATTTAATCCATAACTTAATTCCTAAACATTTTGACCCTTGAGCTAATTCATTAACTCTAATTGAAATATTTCCTCTGTGGATGGAATTTATGTGGATGGGGATGAGATTTAGTGTAGATGAGAACTATTTGTCTATTATTACAGTAAATTATAATATTAATTGTAAATATTTGACAACGAATAAAACAGTCCTACCAGCAGCAGTGTTGGCCTAGTTGGCCTCATAATTACTTACAAGATAAACCTGGATCAATTTGTCATATCTTGAATCAATAATCATTTGCTTGCACAGCAGGAGGAGAGATGTAAAGCGGGAATGTGACGCTGTTTCATTTCAACAGCCAATAAAATCGACAAAGAGAGAATCTGCCTGTAATGTAATCTATAATCTTATTAAGGAATGTGCTACACTGTGTCCGGATTTATTACAGCAGGAATGATGCTTGACATGAACTCACCAGCCTAGTACTCTGAGAGTACGGGGCTAGATCCTTTTGGCATTCAGAACTGCCTTAAGTAGAAAAATGAAGGAATTTCAAAATTAAGTGATTATGATTTCAGTTCAATTATTACTAAGGGGCCCATGTTGCACCACTACTACTGACTTATCAGAATAAGTAACTTCTTCCAGTATTCTATTGTCCAATTTTGGTGATCCCATGTGAATGACTTTATTTTTGTTCTTAGCTGATAGGAGCAGCACCTTCCGTGGATTTCTGCAGCTGAAGCCCAGCTGCATCAAGGTTTGAGGTCTTGTGCATTCATGGTCTTGAACATTCCTGTTAAACTTGTTAACATTACAGAGGGTTATGCATGCAAATGCAAAGCCACTTATATCACTGAATTCGCCATTGTTATACTCGGTTTTAACTATACAGCAAATTCTGCAAATTTGAGACGATTTTTCAGCAAATCGTCTTGATCATGTCTACATGCCTAAATGCATTAAGTTGCTGCCATGAAATTGGTTAATTGAATATTTGTGTTGACAAGCTGGTGAACAAGGGTACCTGTCAGGCTTTTACTAAGTAGAATCATGATAGTATACTTGAAACCCAAAACAATATATATATATATATATATATATATTGTCACGCGTGTTCGTGGGGGTGAAGGATCCAAGCGCAGAGCAAGTGCTGCCGTGACTCTGAACGAGCTCCGTGGCAAAAATGCGGAAGTGGGGAGCCGGCGTG
>QMIH01000888.1:0-33030 GCA_003987875.1 Clarias batrachus
AATGTATTCACTGTCTCATTGTAAAGTGCTTATGATTTATAACAGAGTGTGTATAGTTTCATCTTGCTGAACAAGCGCACACCAGATGGCAAGTGGTATCCGATGAAGTTGAAATGTGCTTAAGTGATTACTTTATTTAGCATATAAATACATATCAAGGTATTGTTCATTATATACAGTATGTCAGGAGGTACTGACTTTACTGACAAAGATTAACCACTGCCCTGGAACTTGAGCCAGGGTCAGCTATATACTTTTTTAAACAGAAGCTGACTCTTGTAACAAACAGTGTGCTTTGGGTTTCTAATCTGTTTTGGATTTGCAGTAAGATTRAGGATGGAAAATAGCCATTGTGTTCTTGCTTTTATAGTAATATTCTTCCATCCAAGAACATCTTCTAACATCATAAACCAGTGGTTGGGCCCAATTGACATATGACTTTATGTCAATGATCAATATCTCTACTAAGTGCCCTTTTCCTTTATGTCCTAATCTTCTTGTTAATATTGCTAGTGTAAAAAACTATCACTATCTTTTATTTCCATTAACAGGAATCGCTGGGGCTGGAGACACTTTTAACTCTATACAGCTCCACTCATTCTTTTTATCCATATCATGTCCTCAAATCATATTCTGCCCTGTGTGTCAGGGTCATCTTCAGGCCTGTCTCGAAAAGAAGCCATAAACAAGAGAATGCAGGTTTCAAAATTATGACTAGAAATCTGGTTAACTGTTTGTGGAGTGTCTGCTGTTGATTATCCATATAATGTGTTGCAAAAACRTTAACCAGAAATTATAGACGCCAACGCTAGTTCATTCAAGAAAGAAATATATTGCTGCTCATATTACAAAGTCAAACACATGTGTAAAGAGTTATTAGAAACTACAGGATTAGGTTACACTTTAGGGCCATCTGAGAAGTGGAGGTGGCCGTTTTCTTCAGTAGGTGTTAATATTATGTAGCTGATTTGCATAGTGTGGCATAACGTCAAATTTCTAACCCTTGCTTGGCCATTTTATGTGCAACTACTTTTTTTTACCAGAATTCAATCAAAACTGAAAGAACGTTTGTTGTCAGAAAATACAAACCTGGTAGTTTAATGCATGCTACATCATCTGTGTAACATAGAAGTGGTGCCAACCTTAGGTAAAAATGTATTAGCCAATTTTAACATTATTGTACACTATACTTTGACATGCTGTCATCCTGTCTTTCCCGTCTTTATTCCTCATTCTCTGGTTTGACAAGAATAAATCAAACTCTCAGTGCCATATAATCCCTTTTTACCAGAGAGCCCTGCAGCTCCTTTTTCTTCTCACACACTCTCACCCTTCTACGTTCTCWGGTGTTCAGGTGTGTCTTTACATGCTTCAACCTTTGCAGCGGTTGCTACTTACACAATCCATTACTGCCTGCTGCAAGGACATGGAAGGAAAAACTGGTAAATGCTGAATGACTTGAATGGACATATTCATTACATTTCTGCACCGGATCTGTTCTTTTGATTGTGTAAGTGCCATTGTTTTAAAGGTAAAGTGTTATCTTTAGATACGCCTGCAAATTCTGCTTTTTGTCATATGTCTCCTCTGTTAAACTTCATTTTTGTCTGACGGGTGGGCATCGCATAAAAGTCTGAGACATTTGCAGCTATCCATCTTGAYGGTTAATTAGGAAACTCTTACAGCTTCTCAGTTCCATCCTGTTGCAARCTGTGTGCCATCASTTTGCCTGGAAAGTTATGCGTGTTAAGTCTACACTTGTGTGCATAATTTTGTTATGTACTCTACAAATCTGTTTAATTTTTGTACAGTTATAGGAAAAGGATAGCTGAGCACGAATGAAAATATAAAAATCGATAATTACTTATGACTTTTTATGCTGTAGCTTTTCTAATTATAAGGTCTGTTCAAGGTCTTTGAGATTACTTGCTAATGCTGTATCTTTCTTTAGAGACCTAMATACTATATGTTAGTCTACAAAGTCCTTTTGATTCGGACTGTTTAATGTTATAGCCAACACTTAACACAGTATTTGCAGTGTGCCACCACTATAATCATGTAATTTAAAAGCCCTATGCTATAGAATGGGCCRTTCTCTGCACCATATTTTACTCACATATATCAAGGCATAATGTTTAGTTTCTACTGTCTGTAAGTATGCACTGGAAACAGGTTTGTMCTGTATAGGGAAAAATATTTTTATTAGGAATTGTCTTACAGTGCTACAGCAATGGCAAGTTGGGCAGTGGAGGTTTGAGAAGAGGACTGCACTGATATGCTTTGTGTTCTGTTTATACACAGCCATAACATTATCAATTATTTACCTGTAAACTGCTGACAGGATAATGAGCACCCAAGGCTCACCATGCCTGCAGGGACCAAAAGACAGCATGTCCAGTCCGATCCCACAGAAAAGCCAATGTAGGATAATTGGCAGAAAAAAACGTTAATGCTTGCCATGCTAGAAAGGCACTAGAACAGCAAGTGCAGCACATCCATACATGTACAGGGCTCAGCAGCCAAAGAACCCAAACTCCAAACTCCCCAGATCCCATCCAACTGAGCACCCATTGGATTGAACACGTACGAGCCACGGAGGCCCCACCAGCAACCAACAGCACCAAAGGATCCGCTACCAATGTCCTTGATGTTCGACGCCACGTCACACCCCCAGAAGTCTTGTGAAGGGTTCAAAAGGTTTTTTATTTTATTTTTATTTTTTATTCTTGTGATTTCTGTACTTTCAAGAAATCTAGAACTTCCAGAAAGTCTAATAAGCCATAAAAGGTATCGAACCTTTTATAGAAATAATTCAAATTCCGGGCACGTCAGTATGTGTAAAAAATGTGTTATCCCTTTGAGTTGAAGGTTGTTGCAGCTTCTCCTCTGATGTATTTCTAGGACTGTACATGTTGGGATTTAATGGCTTGAGGCATKGCAGACAGTCAAAGCATAAAGAACTGCATCTGCTGGAATTTTTGTCAGTTCTTACGAATGAAAAAGTGGTGAATAGCTCGAAGGTTGCAGTAATGATTTCAGGTTTTACAATATATCTGTGGTTTTGATTTTTTTGTTAGTTTAAATGAAGTCAATGGTTGCACTCKGTTCAAATACTTTGTCTTRTATTTTTTAATTAATAAATTGATTTATTTACAAATACTTTCTGTCTTTAGCCAATGATTTTCACCGCAAAAGCAGCAATGGTCCGAAGGTGGATGTCTGCAGTGCTGCTCCTTTGTGAGTATCTACACTGACATTACTTGAATTTAACACAAAAATGATTGCAGTATGCCTCATCAGTACAAACATGTGATCACTTGCTAGGGTAGGAAGGTGACTTTTTTGTTATTTTCTTGCAGGTACTTGCCTTTTTCACATTGTTTTTATAAGATTATTTGCCTGGGTGGATTGTGCTTTAACCTAACTATTTCCAAAGCAACTATAGTCTTTTTTACAAATACTTAAAAAAAAAAATCAAATTTAAAAAAACAAAAGAGATGGTGGTTGCAAATTTAACAAGTTTATTTTTCACATAATATACACGTACAGTATAGTGTGGTGYTGAGAGAGATGTGAGGACACAGTGCAGGGAGGTGTTGGCTCATTTCATTAAACACAACTCAACTCAAATATTTGTTCTTTTTTTATTTATAGTGCTGGTGGTGCCAGCTCACTTACAGGAAGAATGTGAGAGGGGCTCGTGCCACCCTACCCTAGGTGATCTTATGGTGGGCCGGGCTGCTCAACTTTCTGCCTCTTCCACCTGTGGTTTAAATGGTCCCCAGAACTATTGCATCCTGGGATACCTGGAGGTCAGTTCTAAACCACAATATTCCATAATGTTGACTAGATTTGGGGATTTAATATGTTTTACACACTTAGTTGCATTTGTTTATTTAAACTAGAACAATAGCTGGTCAATAAGTTGAACTGAACTTGATAACAGAATGCACAAATTTCAGTACAACCTCCTGCAGTTATGAAATATATAATATATAATTTCTCAACTTCTACAAAAAAACAATTAGAACAATTTCTGGTCATTTCTTAAATGGCAGTTTTGTGCCCTCAGAAATACCCTATATTATACTGTATATGCAGTGCAGCACAGGGTCATATTTCCCAACTGTATGCCAAGTTTTTTTACTATACATAGCACTCAATGGTTATAGTAAATGAATGCCTGCCATGACACACATTTTCTAGAATAAAATCCAAACCAAATTTTGCTGTCAGCATCTTAGCAAACAGCAGACAGTTTTTTCACTTGATGTAGACTGAAAGCAATGTGGCCAACCCAGTGCATGCATACTACAGGCATGTTCAGATCTGTCAGAGAGATGGGTCTCGCCTTCCCTTAAGACATATTTATTAGCATTTACGTTGCACCCAATGCTTCTTTATGCTGAATGAAGGCATGGAGCTTCACATAGAACATAATGTTGTGCCTGTTTTTGTTGGCATAAAGAATAAATTATGGAAACAGTTGCTCCAGCAAACAACCAGTGGTTGTGATATGAGTATGAATTTATCTATGTTTATATTCCAAAATGAGTAGTAGAACTATTCTTGTTCATACATGCCCACAAATGAAAGTATGTATGCTTTTGTACCATTGTAGTGTGTACTAATTACACAACTGCCATGCAGCACTGATTTATTTTGTAGCCTGAAGCCAGTTTTGGAGAGAGACATGTGCAAGTTCTTTATTCTTCAGGCATTTAGGATACTCAGGAATTAAAAGAAAAATATTATCTGGTTATTAAACAGTGAGCTGTTTTGACTACAATACAGCAGATCACTGATAGGTGATAGGTATGCCTGTGTCTGTTTGTGGTGCCATTGAATGGACTAGTGTCCCATTTAGTGTCAGTTCCCTCCTCTCACCCAGTGTTCCATGATAAACAAGTTACTGAAGATAAATGAATGAGCATCAACCTATGATTAGATAAATAAATCACGACAAACTCAATTCCCATAGTCCTGAAGATAGCACTCTTGCTACCAATGTAATGACTTTTTTTTTTTTTTACATCCAATGCAATATTTTCCTCAGGAGGAACAGAAATGTTTCACATGCAACTCAAGAAGTCCTTACAATCGATACAACAATCCAAATAGCCATCAAATTGAAAATATCATTACAACCTTTGAGCCAGAGCGTAAGATGAAGTGGTGGCAGTCTGAGAATGGTGAGTCTCTCTCACACACACACACACACACACACACACACACACACACACACACACACACACACACACACAAGTGTTATTTATATATTTCTCAAGCATTATACCTGTGTATAATGATTGAACAATGCATCTGCACTTATTAACACTTAAAACCACACCTTATATTTTAGGTGTGCATCAAGTCAGCATTCAACTAGACTTGGAGACTATGTTTCAGTTTAGCCATTTAGTCATGACATTCAAGGTAACTTTCCTTTTTTTCTATTGAGTAGAGGGGTAGAATTGGTATTTCTTGATTTCTTGAATTGGTAGTTTTTGACTAACTTTGCAATGCATTGGTCCATGTCTGTATAGAGTTTCAGACCTGCTGCAATGCTGGTGGAGAGGTCAAAAGATTTTGGTCGTACTTGGAAGGTGTTTCGTTACTTCTCTGCAGACTGTGCTGCAGACTTCCCCAGAATCTCATCAGGCCCAGCGGAAGCTATAGACGACCTCATCTGTGACAACCGYTACTCAGGAGCTGAGCCTTCTACTGATGGCGAAGTATGACCTCTTACCACTTTCCTTTCATAAAATGTTCGGCAGAGTTTAATGTGTGGTCTAAATGCCGTAAATCCCTTACAGGTGGTGTTAAAGGCTTTGGACCCCAACTTTCATATTGAAAATCCGTTTGACCCTATCATTCAAGGTCTGCATTTTAACACAACTTAAACGGAAAGATTTTTGTATCTGAGGGCTTACCTAAGCCATGATTTGATGTTATGCTGTACATTTCTCAGATTTCTACAAATGCATTAAGTATGCATCAAATGCATTAACTAATAATGCATTTCAAAATTCGATTAGCTAAAGTAACTGATTAACATGTCAAAGATAAATGCTGTGTTTTTCTTTGCTGTTAGACCTCATCAGCATAACTAACCTGCGAGTGAACTTCACACGTTTACTCACGCTGGGTGATGATTTGTTGGGACGGAAGAAGAGGAACCCACAGGATAAATACTATTATGCTCTCTATGAGATGGTGGTCAGGGGGAGCTGCTTCTGCAATGGCCATGCTAGCCAGTGTATGCCTGTTTATAACACACGTGGAGATTCCTTAAATGAACCTGGCATGGTGAGCAATTTATTAATTTATAAATATTTGATTTGATTTGACAATCAGTATTACTGACCCAAGAAGTTGTGAATAGATGTTATAATGAGAGTACTAAATACAAATCTGTTTAGATTTTTATATTATATATATATATCTATTTTATATTATAGTATAGAGTAGTATATAGTACAGTATTTAAAATAACAGGGACTTTTTGTTCCCAGGTTCATGGGAGATGTGTGTGTCTGCACAATACCATGGGGAACAACTGTGAAAAGTGCCAAGATTTTTACAATGATGCCCCCTGGAGGCCAGCTGGAAGCACTGACCCACATGTTTGCAGAAGTAAGTGCAGCAACAACTAACTCTAATAGTAGTAATAATAGTAATAGTAATAGTAATTAGAAAGAGGAAGACCTAAATGATACAAAGGGGTCCTAGTGATAGTCAACAACACTAAACCATATCACTTTTAGACCCGAAGAATGTATTGGTAGCGTTCAGGCACCAGTATTAACTTTTTAAAGATCCTTCAGGATTTCATGCCTTTCATGCCATCTGGGCAATAATAGTACTTTAGTTATATAATACCTTGCATCTTATTTTAGATGTATTAGAATACAAGCACTTACACTACCTCTCAAAAGTTTGGGATCATTTTCTAACTCCTCCATGGTCATTTCTGTTTTTTATTTCTTTCTACATTGTAAATCAAAGCTGAAGGCATCCAAAATATGAAATAATCATCTTTTGAACAGTTAATGTTGAGCTGCATCTGCTGCTCAGAATCTGTAAAACCTTCATAACGGCTCTAGCCTGAGGTGCTGTTAATTGGTGATTTTTGAGGCCGGTAACTCTAAATGAACTTCTCCTCTGTAGCAGAGGTAAATTTGGGTCTTGCTTTCCTGGGATGGTCTTCATGAGAGCCAGTTTCATCATAGAGCTTGGTGGGTTTTGCAAATGCACTTGACAATACTGTTCTTGCAAGAACTGTTCCAGAAACTCTGACCTCCATGTTTTAAAAATTCATGTAACTGTTCTTGTTGTTACTTAATTACCTAATTTTATATTTGCTATTTCATAGTTTTGAAATACACAGTGTTGTTGTAGAATGAAGAAATTAAATCAATAAAATATAAACAAAGGAATTTTCAAGGGGTCCCAAACCTTTGAGCGGTAGTGAACAGTACATGATAGAAAGTAAATAACAGCTCCACTTTTCTATATCCCGTTACAGGGTGCAACTGCAATGGGCATTCGGAGAGATGTCACTTTGACCTACAACGTTACAGAAACACTGGGCAGGTCAGTGGTGGTGTGTGTGAGGACTGCAGAAACAACCGCATGGGTGCTCAGTGTGAGCGGTGCAAGCCACACTACTACAAGGACCCTCTGCGCTCTCTAAATGACCCTTATGCCTGTATACGTGAGTAAATTCAAAAAGACAGAATGCATCAGCAACTGATTTATTTTTCTAGCTTACTCAGCTTTATTCTGTTTCTCTGCAGCTTGCGCTTGCCACTCAGCAGGATCTGTGGATGGTGGATTGTGTGATCCAGTGAGTGGTCAATGTGTGTGTAAGCAGAACGTAGAGGGCGCACACTGTGATCGGTGCAAGATTGGATTCTATAGACTTAGCCAAGAAGACACCAATGGTTGCCAGAGTAAGATATCCACTTCTCCAATTCACTATAAGTTTAAAGTGAATCAAATACACTGCCTGGCTAAAAAAAAGTCTCACACTCCTTGCCTTTTGCTTTGATTATGATCATGGCTTCATTTTGATAAGCTCGTGCTGAAACATTTATGTCCATCCAGAGTAACATTAAAGTCTCTTCAAGCGCTTGTATTGAGGAGTCAGATTGCTGTGTACAGCCTTCTCCAGAACATCCCAATGTATCTCAACGGGGTTAAGGTTTGGAGCCTGTGGTGGCCAATACATGTGATAAAATGATGTCTCATGCTCCTTGAAGCATTCTTTCACAATTTCTTATAGTATATTCAGATCATCAGCTGTCCTCATTTCTTAGGCACAAAATATCACTTAACCTAGATCTGACCAACTGAAGCCACCCCAGAGCATAGCAACGCTCCCACAGGCTTGTACAGTAGGCACATGGCTTGATTAGTGCATCACTTCATCTGCCTATCTTCTTCCCCGGAAGCGTCCATCACTCTGGAACAGGATAAATCTGGACTCAGCAGAGACCTTTTTGCAATGCTCCACAGTTTATGCTCTCTAGCAAATTGTTACTATTAGTCTCACTTAAGTGGTTTTCTACTCATTGCATCGGTTAGGGTTAAATAACTTGTAGCCAGATGAAACATATTAATCATTGCAGGAATTTTCCAATTGCAAGCTCTTACTCACTCGCTTAGTTAAATTCAGGTGGTGGCTTTTTTTCTTTGGCTGGACAGTGTTGCAAAATTATTCAAACTATTACTTGATTAATTCTATTTTTACTGATTAAAAACTTCATAATCTTCACATAAGCTTGCATAAGTTTTTTGAATATATTTTACATTTTAAGCAAGGTGAACATCTAAAACTGAATTATCTTAGATTTGATTTGTAATAATGTCATAATACAAATGAGTTCAATCTTCCAATACTCAGAATAATTTAACTTGCTTGATATAGTTATTTATTTTGTATATATCAAATACAAATTGCAGTATGTTACACTGTTCTGTATAGCAAAGCTTTTTAGCAGAGTTTTTTTATATATATATATATATATATATAAAAATGCAGCCTTTAAAATGAAAAGTGAAGCTTATCCAAAAAAGACATTTTATCTTTCTGTGTGATTTGTTAGTGAATAACCTTTTGTTCTTGTGTGGACATGACCAGGGTGTATGTGTAACTTTTTGGGCACTTTAAGCACCTCTCCATGTGATCAGAACACAGGCCAGTGCATTTGTGATCAGTTTGCTCGTGGACCAGAGTGTGACCAGTGTGTAGTGAGTAATACTAATCTGTTATTCTTCTTACAAAATGCATCAGAAAATTTTAGCATACATATTTTGCAGCTTAAAAGAAAGCTTCATTTTTTTTTCCTTTTAATTTWTTAGCCGGGATACTGGGGACTAGGAAATACAGTATATGGGTGTCTACCTTGTGACTGCGACATAGGAGGAGCCTTCACTACTCTGTAAGCTAGTAGACAATTAAGCATTTCTCACAATTAAAAAAAATCTCTCCGGAAATTCATATCACATGTATGTATGTATGTATGTATGTATGTATGGTTGTATTTATGTATTTTTACGTAGGTGCGACTCAGAGAATGGTCAGTGTCGGTGCAGAGCCAATATGGTGGGACGACGCTGTAGTGAACCTGCTCCTGGTTACTTCCTGGCCCCTCTTGATTTCTATCTCTATGAGGCTGAAATTGCTATACCTTTGGACACTAAATGCTCCTCTCACCTGGTGTGTGATCACGCCTGTACCAGTCTATACAACTTTTAACAACTTTTAATAATATACAGAGCATCGAGCAAATATTTACACATTATCATACGAGAATTATTCGTATGTTTCCTAGGTAAAACCCAGTGCTTCCCCTGGACCACCCGTGAACCCTATTACGTCTCATCCACTTCCTCGCTGTCCCCATGGAACCATAGTTCGTGAGCCCACACCACAGCCTTATTACCAACCTGAGCCTACAGTGCAGGAACCTTATGTCCCCAACCCCACCGAACCATCTACATATGAGAATTTTCAGCCTCCCGTAGCATATTACACTTCACCTCCTGCTGTCACTCTGCCTAGCTGTGTGAACTACTTCAGGAGCAGAGGCTATGATGTTGAATTCAGGGATGGGAGATTTGTGGTAGTTAAGCGTGAGAGACGCCGCAAGCGAAGACAAGGCCAGGTACAATCAGAATAATATAWCAATCTGTCAAGTCTGCCATGTTTTTTAGATTACATTTTCGATTGCTGTATTAAGTTGTTGTTTGCTTCTCCAGTTCACCATTCCCCTGCAGCCCGGGTCTCTCCATCAGGTCATTCTACGACCACATACACCAGATGAACCCATTTCTTGGACTGGACCAGGAGTTGTGCGGGTTCAAGATGGAGCAGGACTCCGATTCATTGTCACCAACATCTCGCTAACTCTTAATTATCATCTTGTTGTTCGCTATGAGCCACAGGTTTGTATATTTGGTTTAAGGTTTGTTTGACCAGTTCATGTCTTTTACAGATCCCAAGCTGAACTTGTTATTGTGGCATCATTAGTATTATGTAGTAATATATTTGGGTAGTGGCGGCACGGTGGTGTAGTGGTTAACACTGTCGCCTTGCACCACCAGGGTCTGGGTTCGATTCCCAGCCAGACTCGAGTCCCGGCTCTGTGTGCATGGAGTTTGCATGTTCTCCCYGTGCTTGGTGGGTTTCCTCCGGGTACTCCGGTTTCCTCCCACAGTCCAAAGACATGCAGATTAGGCTAACTGGCGTTCCCAAATTGCTCGTATTGTGTGAATTAGTGTGTGAGTGGGTGTATGTATGTGTGTGCCCTGCGATGTATTGTGCCCTAAGTCTCCTGGTATAGGCTCCAAGCCCCCCGCGACCCTGCATACAGGATAAAGCRGTATAGATTGGGTATAGTGAGTGATATTTGGTTAGTAAATGGGTTTATTATTACACTTGTACTAATTAGAATGTATTTTTATTGCATGTGTGTTATGTAGTCCACAGATGATTGGACAGCTAGTGTAAAAATTGTCCCGTTAGGATCTCCTAATGAAAATTGTCCATTTGATCCATCAGAGAAAAGGTTCACGCTTCCTGGCACTAGCAGGTGAGCTAAGCTTTTTATGGCTGTGCAGTGGAACAATGTAAAATATTTTGCATTAAACATRAGACATTCATTTGCTTTCCATTTTAATCTAGGGTGTTTCATCTGATCCATACAGGATCCAAATAACCAAATAATCAGGAGCCACAATCTGAAGCCCAAAGATGATCTTATTATACACATGGGATCAGTTGTGGCTCCTGATGGGTTTAAATAAAAACCTGTAGGGTTGTTATAGCAGGTTGCTGTTGCTACCACTATAAATGTTCTCAGATATTTATTGATGTTTCATTCCATATAGGGCTGCCATTTTGGATCCTTCTGTATGTCTCAGCACTGGCACGCGCTACCATGTGGATATCACATTTGAAAATCCCGACCGTTACTGCAGCTCACATATTCTAATTGACTCTGTAAGCTGTTTTCTTTTGAATTTCCACCAGCAGTGATTGATCATTTGTAACACAAAACGAAACTAAGTTATAAAATCATTTTTTGTTTTGTACCTAAAAAAATACTCAGATGGGACTTATTCCAAAGATGGAGTCTCTGCCAAATTTCTGCTCTGATGTAACCCTGACTCAGTACCAGCATTATCGCTGTGTGGAGTTGGGTGCACAGGCAGGGGAACAGACTCTACCTGAGGTGTGCGAAAACCTAATTGCCAGCATGTCAGCATACATTCATAACGGTGCAATTCGTAAGTATTCTACCAGTATATGTAATACAAAACAATGCAACATAGAAATAATGCTACTCATCTAAGGACACTGAGAACTCACTGAGCATAACCGAACCTATACAGTATAAGAAGTATATCAACCTGATATGAATATGTGGAAGTGCAATTGTAATCAGGTTGTTGATAATGATTAGCACATTATTAAGTCTGGGTGAAAACACATTTAACTGAGCCTCATAACAGCGAAGCTTACACACCCTTTCAAACCATTTGGTAACCTTTTTAAGTGGTGGCCCCTTTTGGGTCACAGTCCATAGTCCATTAATAATCCGTGTCCAGTCCATTACAAAAACCCTATTTTTTCTGCCAGCTTGTAGATGTAATCCTGAGGGGTCATTCAGTTCATCCTGCAGTAAATTTCGAGGACAATGTGACTGCAGACCCAATGTGGTCGGCCGCTGTTGTGACACTTGTGCCCCCATGACCTATGGATTTGGACAAAATGGCTGCACCCGTAAGTAATACACGCTGAGTAAAAGGTAGCCAAATGGAAGGTACAGTAAGTGTATGCGCAGGATAACTGTTTGTAGAGCAATTTTACAAAAATGCATGTATGCTTTAACCCCAACTTGGCTGGTTATTGTGTCTCATGTGACTTTTTCTTGTTTCCCAGCATGCAACTGTGAGCCACAGGGTTCCAAAGCTGAGTTCTGTGACCATAAGACCGGACAGTGCCAATGCCATAATGGGATTACAGGCCGACGATGTGATCGATGTCTGCCTGGATACTATGGTTTTCCGAGCTGCAAGCGTTGCCAGTGTAACGAGCTGGCTGACCTCTGTGACCAGATTACTGGCGTATGTCTAAACTGCAGGGAGCATTCGACTGGGCCCCAGTGTGAAAGGTATGAGCTCTGTTAACAAAATGAAATACAATTTTATATTTGGCTCAGCGTTCTTTAATGTTATGCCTGTTTGTTTGTTTTTCGGCAGGTGTGTTGAGGGTTACTTTGGTGATCCTGTAATAAGGGAACCCTGCAAACCATGCCTCTGTCCAGATGTGAAAGGCAGCGGCCGTTTCTTTGCCCACTCCTGCAAAAATGACCCAAACTCTCTAACCCTAACCTGTCAATGCAGGACGGGGCATCAAGGTCTGAGCTACCATTTTTTACACACTGCTTTAATRAACAATGATCAATATTTCACTGACATTAGTTCCCTGATGACATTACAGTATGTCTTAAACAGCATAACCAAATCTAATAAAATAAAGATGTAACTTGGTTCGAGATAGACACATGATTCACATGAAGTAACTGAATTACAGTCCTGAATCCTCTCTTTTTCCTTTCACAGGTTTCAAGTGTGATAAGTGTGCACCTGGTTACTATGGTAACCTGCTTTTGGCAGGCGCTACATGCAAAGAATGTCCCTGCAACAACAACATCGATCCCAATGATGGCGAAGCATGTGATGCGTTAACTGGCCAGTGTCTCCGTTGCTTGCATAATACTTATGGGCCTCAGTGCCAGACATGTAAACCAGGATACTATGGCAATGCACTACTCCAGGACTGCAGGGGTATGGAGTGCATTTTTTAAAGTACTTATTTATTTATTTATTAATTAGAATCTTATAGAAATATAAATGCAATGGTTTTAAATGGCCATAGCAAATTCTTTTATTTACAGAGGGGCCACATATTATACACTGTATACAAGAACATTTCAAAATGTGTTAGATGAATGTTGTACCATGCAGAGATCATTTCCTGGGTATTATATGTGGGTTAAAGACGCAATAGTGACAACTCGGCAGTGGTGGGGCTCAAACCTCTGTCCCTCTGATCCGCCTAGAGCCTAAATCATCTGTGTCATCACTGTTCTACTGTTCTATAATAATAATAATAATAATAATAATAATAATAATAATGGATTGGCACCCTGTCCAGGGTGTACCCTGCCATGTGCCCTAAGTCTCCTGGGATAGGCTCCAGGCCCCCCGTGACCCTGAATACAGGATTAAGCGGTATAGATGATGAGTGAATAATAATAATAGCTTTTGGTTTGTGAGAGCCTTTCTAGATACACCAGAACACTCTACTAGTGTGTAAAATGACAATTATGTGGTAATAGTGATAATAATATCAACTATTGAATGGTATATTTAAATAAAACAGCTTATACATCCAAAACTAAATAAAATAAAATGTATAATAATAGAACAACAAGAAACAATAATAAAATGGGGGGAAAAGGGTGGGATAAATGAAATAAGCGTGTTAAAGATGGCACAATAAAAATATGTACAGTATATACTGTAGACTCATTGGGTGAGTGCAAAGGTAAGGTGTAACATATGAGTTTTTAGTAGTGAATGAAGGTGTACGCATGGAGATAGAGAATGTCATAACATTTGAGACAGTAAGGAGAAAAAGTAGACTGTGCAGTTATGTAAAGACCAGAGAAAATATTTTGTGTCAAAATCAGGAACTTAACAGGGTACCAGTCCAAACAACACATGGTGATAATACGTACAGTATGTTCGCAGTTAAGTGCAGTTAAGTGAAATATAGTAAATGTGGAGTCTACAATTGCTGATGATTTTAGCATAATAGTCTGTCTTGGCTGTCCTAAATGCCGACTCATATTGTGAAAAGAAAGCTATGTGGGCGAACGTATGCACTGTCTGGCCCAGATTTCTGCTGAGACATTTGATGTGCGCCCAGTAGTAACGTATAGCCTTTTCGTAAAGCATTTTTGAAAGTAATTAATGGTATTACAGAGAATATTAAGATGGTATTGACTCTATAGATGGCTCTGCGGTTGGGATTTTTTTTTTTTTTATTCCCCTGGAAGTGGTATTATGTGTGTTAATAGTCAGTGTGAGTAATATGGAAATGAGATGAATCAACCAGTAAACATTATGATCAGTGATACCCAAACCCATGCCACACAGGTTAAAAGATAAAGTGATGAGGACACAGATGCAATTTATGTAAATGTAAACTAAATATTCAAATATCTTACAGTATAAACAGAGTGGAAGGATGCATTATGAGGATTACATTTCTGCCTTTATTTCCCTGCCTCTCTGTTTACAGAATGCTCATGTGACCGGCTGGGCACAGATGTGACTAAGTGCCCACTGGGCAGCCCCTGCATATGTGATCAGGTGACAGGGCAGTGCCCATGTCGATGGGGTGTGATAGGCGTTCAGTGTGATCGTTGTGAGGATGGATACTGGAATCTGAGTGGAAATTCCGGGTGTCAGCCATGTAACTGTCACGCTAGCCACTCCGTCAGCAATCTGTGTGACAAGGTGATCCTCTTTCAATGTACTCTTGTTGTTGTTCAAATACACAGAGACGTACTGTATAATGACATCTTCACCCTCTGGATAATCTTTTTCATCCAGATTACAGGCCAGTGTCCTTGTGAAACAGGATATGGTGGTAAACAGTGCAAAGAATGTGCAGCCAATCATTTTGGAAACCCTGACATTCAGTGCATATGTATGTGGCTTACCATTAATAATACCATGTCAGTGTCATTTTCATTTGAACAAGTCTATTCCTCTTCATTGAATTGATTGATTTTAGTATCTCACCTTTCTCCAACTCCCTTTTCTAGCCTGTGACTGTGACATGCAGGGCTCTGAATACCCAGGCTGTGATCCTGACACTGGCGAGTGTCTGTGTAGGTCTGGAGTAAGTGGCAATTTTTGTGAAAAGTGTGCCCCAGGGCATGAGCAGGTCTTCCCTGCCTGTGAGCCCTGCCACCCTTGTTACCATCTCTGGGGAACAAATATCACAGACATCTCACAAGCTATCGACAGCATGAAGGTCTTGCTGTCTAAATACGAAGGAACTCTTTCACTCAGCGACAGGCGACATCAGGAAAAGATACAAAAGTTAACCGAGAAGCTTCAAAGCCTGGTTAGCATGCTAGGCTATGACCGGGATGATCTGAGAAGCGTAGAGAATTTCCTGAATAAAATCAGGTGCATTTTTTTTCTTCAAATAACCCTGCTGTTCAGTCATCTAATTTATATAAAAGACAATTGTCGCCCTTTTACTGGTATGCCTATCCATAAATAAATATTGAGAAAAAAAATAACCTAATGTTTCTCATTTATATCTCAGGAACTTAACAGAAACCACAGATCCAAACACAATTATTGTTGATCCATCTAAATTGCTGGAAACTGAAATTGATCATATTTATCATGAATTTAAGCGGTTACTCGATGATCTGCAAAAGAAAATTGAAGCTGGCCAAAGCATAGATCTAAAAAAGCTAAATGGTAAGTAAGCTCCTCATTCTGTAAAGGGTGCTACTAACATTATTAAAAGCATCACAGAATCTGATGTGATCATTTTTGTTACAGACAACCTGGAGAAGATCCGTAAGCTCCATGCTGGCTTCCTGAAAGATGAGGAACGGGTAAAGAAGGCAAGAAACAAGATAGACACTTCCAGGCAGACCCGGCAGGACATAAAAAAAGAGCTGACCAAATGCCAGCTGCGGCCCCTGGATGTACTGGAGAAGAAGGTCAAAGGGCTCAGTGTGGCCAAGCTTAATGAGGAGGTCAGTTAAATAAACTCTTACTGACTCGGGTAATCTCTCGCTCATTCTCTATACCACTTATCTTGTACAGTGTTCTGGGAACTCTGGAGCACTATGCAGGATACTCTCTGAATGGGCTGCCAATCCATCGCACAGCACACAAGCATACACACATTCACATACACACTATCCGCAATTTAGAAATATCTATTAGCATAAATAGCAGGCCTTTGGACTGTGGGAGGAAACCCGGGTACACAGAGGAAACACACCAAGCATGGGGAGAACATGGGACAAGGTTCTCAAACACAGCCTGAGGTCAGCCTGATACTGCTAACCGCTAAGTCGCTGTGCTGCCCTGAATCTATTAATAGACATTCATTTAACCTGTTTGTCCTGTTTGCTACTTACCAACAGATGTCGCTAGACTGCTAACTGTAAATTTGCTATGAAAGTACAGAATACAGGGTAATCAAATGAAAACACTAACCTTATTTTATTTTGCAACATCTGTATTGGGTTGTGCATGTTCTCCATGTTGCCTTCTGGTAAATTTCCAATTGGCTGATTGAGTGGTGCAAACGTGTGTTGATGATTCACTGGAAGAACCAGTAGACTTTCTCCCAGTGGACAGGCTCAGGATTCACCACAGGTCTGGTTTAGATAAAGCAGTCACTAAAAATGAATGAATGAATAAATGAATGAATTAATGGATTCTACATTCATTGGATCTGTCATGTTTGTTTATGTGCTACAGATTTGTGGAGCACCAGGCGATGAAGACTGTGAAAAGGCCGTGTGTGGTGGCGCTCTGTGCGGGAAGTGTGGCGGACCATCGTGCACAGGAAGTCTCCCTGTTGCCCTCAACGCCACAGACACAGCAAAGAAGATCAAAGCAGGCATTCAAAGTCTGCTCCAAAATCTGACAGAGGCAGAAACAAAGGTACAATGAATGACACCACACATGGCTGGATTATCTTGTTTTTACATATTTAGAACTGTGTGTCATATAGGAACTGAGATACTAATAAAAGAGAGCTCTTTTTATTTTTAATATTATTTTATTGCATTAGAATAAATKTGTTATATGTATATGTAATTTTTGTTTTTAGGTTAAAGACATCAAAAATATGAATAGAGATGTGAAAACCAAGGCACAGAATATGAAGGATAAAGTCCTGAGGAACAAGAACAAGTTTGAAAAAGCCAAAAATGAGACTAAAAAACTTATAGAGCGTGTGAGGGAATACCTCAGCGGTAAGACCTGTTCTTTGTTATGTTCTTGTTTTCTAAACTTAATAGCCGTTCATTCTTTTTAGCCACAATCGACTTTACACTGATTCACTATACGACGGCGTTGGATTGTTTTTTACTTTTTTAAAAGCAGACAATCCATACATTTAGGATGAGATACATTCATAAACTCATAAACTCAATTCTACATTGCTTTCACTGATCTTGTTGTAGCAGAGACAATGGAACCGGAAGACATTGACAAGGTAGCCTCTGCTGTGTTGGCTATTAAACTTCCTAGTTCTCCAGATGAGATCAGGAGGATGATCCAGGATATCCAGAAAATAATGGAGAACTTCACACACATTACAGAAGACCTGAAGGAGTTGGCGGATCAGGCCAAATTAGCCACAGACTTGAAAAATAAGGCTGAGGAGATCCTGTAAGTATATGATCATCCATCCAAACAAAGCAAATAATATGGAACTCTTTAAAAATATATTATCCTGTAGCTCATTTTTCCTTTCCCTGGTAAATTTCAGAAATCGAACAAAGGAGACTGATATCAGTGACATAGAGAAAGTCATAAATGAAACGGCTCAACTCCACGACAAGATAAAGAAGAAGCTGAATGAGACGCAAGACAACATAAATGTTACTGATAAATTACTTGACCAGGTGAATATTTTACTTATATCGKCTCCTTAACCCTCGTGCTCTGTCTGTGGTCCCTGAGAATGTTTTAGCAGCTCTGACGATCCTTGTCCTGATATTGTGCTCCAGACACTCCCTGCAGAATTTTATATGCTTAAACCTGKGATTGTTTCTGAAACTGGTCATTCAAATAAACTAATCCTCTTCAGCAGAGGTAGCTCTTGGTCCTTGTTTTCCCAGACGGTCCTCAAGTCAGTTTCATTATATTGTTTGATGGTTTTGGCGACTGCATTTGAGAATACATTCGAATTTTACAGATTGMCYGACCGTCATTTAGTAAATTAATAATGGACTGTCTTTTCTCTTTGCTTAACTATCTGACTGTACACTAGATGTATACGACTATTGACTCTGTACACACCCCTCTTCTGCACAAGACAACTGATAGTCTAAAGCACAATAAGAAGGCAGGAAATGTCACAAATTAGCTGTATATATGTATATGCAGCTGTATATACAATATCTATATTGGTGGGGCTTCTGGGTTTTGAGTGCATGAAAAAAGAAGCAGGTGCAACAAAGTCCTCAGAAGGATTGTGGCTGCTTGTGCAGGATAAACAGATAATTACCTTAAAAAATGCACAACTTGTACCTGAGACTATATTTTAAGCAAAGGGTCATCACACCGATTATTGACTTAGTTTCATTAATGAATGTTTGCTGTTTTTTTTTTTTTTTTGAATGAACAAAATTTTTTAAAGATGTCCTTGCTGTACAGCAATTATTTACATAGGCCTAAGACTTTTGCACAGTACTCTTTGTCTATGTATATGCATATATGCAACATTGGGGTCTCCGGGACCTCGAACAACAAGGTGGTATAAGCAGTGGCAACAGAACACAAGGGCTATGTGAAAGGTTTAGGTTTGTTGTATCAGATGTAATTATTCTCTAATCCTCATGAATGTCAATGTTTTTTCTAACAGAGCACCACAAAACTAAATAATGCTGAAGAAAATTTAAACACGCCACAGCCCAAAACACTCCAAAAGGAAATTGAGGCTCTGAAGAATAAAACGGAAATGAATCGAGCTCAGGCTTTGGAAGCAAAAACTGCTGCGGATGCAGCATTAGACAATGCTACAGACGCTAACAAGGTCAGTGGCATCAGTTAGCAATCTACCATTAACCTGCACACATACTGGGGAATGTACTGAATGACATTACTGAAAGTGCATCTCAAACCTATTGTAAAATATCAAAGAAACATGCTATTCAATTAAAAAAGTTTAAGTTCCCAAATTTAACTTGAAATAAAATATGAAGTACAAAAAATATATTTCACAATGTCTCCCTCATACCAGATTTATTATGTTAAGTTGATGTTTCATTTTTTAAAATACAGTACATAAAAGTCAAGAATACTAAAACACACTTCCCTACCATAACAGCAATTATAACTATATACCTCTTCCTGCACTAAAATGTAATATTAACTGTTGCACTTTAATATATAAGATAGTAAGATGTTTATGCTATCTGTTCTGTACACTTTCAGGATCTTGAGACAGTAGAAGWACAGTTAAAAAAATTGAAAAACAACACTCAGGGTCTAAATGATACAACTACTGAGCACCTGAAGAACATAACAATGGAGGCTGAAAMTATGGCAAAAGACGTTGAAAATAAAATGAAGCAAATTGAAGGTAGGATAGTGTTTTAATAGCTATTCCACAACAACCAGGCTGCTTATTTGTCTCATGTTTAAAATGTGTAAATATTTCATTCTCCAATTGGTTTCAGTGTTGGAGAAAAGGATTCAAACTGCAGTACAAGATAAAATGAACAAAATGAAAGAACTGGAAGATCTGTTGGCAGAGGCGATTAGTTTGCGGCAATATATTGTTGAAAAAGTGGACAATTATTCGCGATGTGGCAGTTAAGCCTGCAGATGTCTCTGTCTTCTTCCTCAGCCAGATGTAATGCATGTCTGCGTGCAGTCTTGATGGTTTTAGGTCTTATCTTGGTTTTGCTAAAAATAAGCTGACAGAAACCTGACAATCTTTTTGGTGATACTTTGTGTTGAAATGATTTATACTTTGTGTTGAAGTGACATTCCATTCTGTGTGCTATATTAATCACACAATATTTGAATGAGGTCCAAAGACTGTATGGAAAAAAAAATTATTATACAGATTGTGAAACGATTCACGGTCTATATAGTGTTTTATATACATTTACTTAAATTTTATTTGTTACCTTTTATTTTCTCATAACTAAATACACCCATCTTAATAAATTTAGATCTACTAATTGGGCACCCATAGGAACCCATAGGAAGTCCGATCCACTGCATCCACCATTAGCATTCTGTTGCCAGACATCACACCACAACTTTAGAGGTCTTGTGGAGTTGTGCCACACTTATACACAGATTGGCTCTAATGTTAAAAATGCTAAATATTATGCTCAGTGTAGGTTCTGCCTGGTGAGCTCTTTTTTTTTATAGCATCAGTTACTGTATTGCCTTTTAGTTTCATGAATAAGCTGTCTTTGTTATTGGAGCATGGTAATTGTCCAGCTTTCAATTCTTATTTTATGCAAACAATTAAACAATGTGATAAGATTAGAGGTAAATAATAATTGGGTGTAATAGGATTAAACCAACACTCAACTTTGGATGCCTTCAGCTTTAAAATGTCTGTAGCTGAAGGGTCCAATTATCTCGATCATTTGCTTTGGAATGTCAACACTACCAGACGACTACTTCTATTCATTTGCAAAATCAAAGACGTTCTTTACCCTCACCACCTTTGATCTTTGATTCTTTTTAGTTTTCTTAACTTACCTTTGCACTTATTCTCATTTCAATAAGATATATATTCAACATATAATTAAATTTTTCCTTTTTAAAAAAGACCTATTAAAGACCTACTAAATTGAGYTTGAAATTATTAAATAAGCCAACAAAATCTTAGGCCCTCAACATTTTTTTAGGCTTTATGTTAGGGCATGAAAATCTGAAGACAAGTTAGGACTGTCCATGAACAATGCCATGTAATTTTGGCCCAAAGGCACTTTTTCATTTGGTTAAATCACATTTTTCCTCAATTGTTATTTTTAAACTAGACTGAAGGTTGTTTGAACAGATTATCTTTACCACCCACTGAGAATGTAGCTTAGCTTTAGAGCTAATGAATAGTTAAAAGCATTTGAAACCCTGTGGTAACCTAGAACTGTGCAGCAATTTTAGCTTTTTATAGAAAACAAATTGCATATGGAAGAACCACTTAATGGTTGCCCCTTGCCGAGCTCAAAAAAAAAAAAAAACGTTTGGGGTCAGCTAATGTAAGCAGTGGAAAGCTTCATTTTTTAAACTAATCTCTTAAGCAAATTACAATTTACAAATTAATAATTGTGTACTTGTGTCAGTAACTATGCTATTTGCCAAACACATTAAATATTTAAAAATTATTTTGTCATTTATTAGTTCAAATATAGGCAATATTAAATCTCACAGTGACACATCATCTGTAAGAACTGCTCTTCCAAAAAGTCTGCCTGTCAAATGATAAAAAAATAAATAAAAGTGAAAATATTATAATGAACAAATGTCTCAAAACTTATTTATTTGTTTATTTATTTATTTATTTATTTATTTATTAAACCTTAGTATGCTGTATGTTATATGTTGTATATGTAAATACAGGGATTGTGGAGGCACTTTAAGGTGAAAAGCGCAGGCTTGCTTTTTAAACCTTAAAAAGTTCTCTGCTTGTCCCTAAGGATGAACACTTAAATAAGAATACTTATAGAACACTTACGACCCTTACCCATCCACTAAACTAATCTTTTCTTTCTGCCTTACAAAAGAATTTGCCCCTGTCCTTGGASTGTAATTACCTATACTAGCCACACCTATACAACCACAACAACCAGTCTACTACTGTAACAATGTCTAGTATTACACTGTACATCTTTTTCCTATATAAAAGGTCTTTTGWCTTTAGATTTCGATTTCAATTGTCACATACACAACAATACACAGTGTGATATGCAGTGAAAAGTTTATATAACTGTTTGTGACCTAAAAATAGAAAGATAAGATAGAATAGGAAGATATAAAGATTTTACTGAAAAAAGTCTAATTATTTTTTTTATTTAGGATGAATGTTTACAAATTTGCAGATTTCCAAGTTACAATAATATAAATAAATAAAAACATAGAAATATATCAAGTGTATAATTTATTCAGGAATTGTTTTACAATAACACATCCTGAAGAATTTACAATATAAAAGGGTAAAGATGGTGTGTACGTATAACAGCAGCAGTATGAGTGAAACACAAAGAAGTATGGAATGAAATGATGTGTGTGTCAGCTGCAGTCCATGTGTTGAAGTGCAAGTCCTCATTTCACATGTAAAACAAGAACCAGAAATATGATGTGAAGGATCCAACATTACATTGCTTAATAACAAGACCCAACAACAACAGCAACAACAAATCCTTCAAATTCCAACACAACCAACATCTCAGAGAAATCTGCCTACAAAAATAAATAAATAAACAAACAAATAAATAAAAGAAAGTATAGAAAAGCAAAAAAAAAAAGTAGAAAAGTTGCCGTTTTAACTGTAGCACTTAATGGACAGGTTTACACAAATCACATACAATTGAAACATGAAAACGCGACCTTTTACAAACAAATAACTAAAACTGCTGTATGGTCTGTGTGTATGTACACGTGTATAGTCGACATTGTTACAGTTCTGTAAGAAACATGGACAGAACAAGAGCAACGGACAGAATATGAAAAGCGAGGAGCTGTGAGAGCCACACTACAGCACGGTTAGCTAAAAGCTTCCCTCTGTTCTAGTTTAACGGCTGACTAGCTCAGTCTCATTTGATAACACCTGGGGGAGGGCAGAGAGCTCAGTGCGCATGAGCTAACGGAGAGGCAGAGAGAGAGAGAGAGAGTGAGAAAGAGAGAAAGAGGAAAAGGAGAAACTTTTCGCCCAGATTCAGTGGAGCCGGACGGAAGCTGGAACAGAGAAGCCAGTACTGGACTGGAAGCTGGCGAGAGGTTCAACTCGACTCCAAAACCATGATATTACACCTCGCAGCCCTTTTGTGTAAGTTCATCCACTTTCCACTTAATGACTCGTTTAACTTTCAAAGATTATTTAAAAGGACGTTTTCATCCATTTAGTCACGTGAACACACGCACGGTTCCAGATGTTCGGCCGCTGGCTTTTGTGAATAGAATGAATTTTCTGTATGTTTCATTTAACCATTTACAGGTCGGAAGGGTTGTCCTTATCCGTATATACACATATATATATATAGTCATATTGTGTATTGTCCACATTTTACTTACTTCTTGCACAATGTTGCCAGAACCTGTATTTAATTTAGAATTATTTTGTTTGTTTGTATTCTTGTAACCTGTGGGGAAATAATCCAAGTAAAAGCTGTATGGGTTATTCAGTAACTCCCAGATTTTAAATGAATATATTGAATATGTTACTTTATTGTGGAAAAAGTATATTTGATGTTTGTTTTTTTTAAACATCATCTTAGTCATGAATTCCACAGCCAGGTTTTTTTTTTCACCTCCAGGGTCGAGGGTTTGATTCCCACCTGGGGTTTGTGTGTATGGAGTTTTCATGTTCTCCCCATGCTTGGTGGGTTTCCTCCCACAGTCCAAAGATATGCAGAGTAGTCTGTGAATGAGTGTGTGTGCATGTGTGCACCCTGCATTGAACCCCACCTTGTGCTTAAASTCTCCTGGTATAGGCTCCAGCTTACCATGACTCTGTACAGGATAAGGTTCATAGAAAATGAATGAATGAGTTTATAAAATCCTTTAATTACAGTCACTGTTCTGACAGTGGGCATTATTAGTGTTTTTCAAACACTATCTGTTTTTAATACTAACCTTTTTAGTATAATATTTTCCCCCCAAATAATTGATGTCAAAATTCTTATACATTAAAACATGCTTAAAAAGTATAGGTTCATGGTTTCATTTTAAACAACAGAACAGAAAAAATAAAATTATGAAATATGTCTTCACAAAAAATAACCCCAGTTGACCTTCTTGATACAGGTTTAGGGGCGCGGTCGCTGGCCGAGCTGCCTGAACGTGGGGATGTGTGCACGGAGGGAAGCTGTTATCCGGCCACTGGAGACCTGCTTATTGGCAGAGCTCATCAGCTCTCAGCCACTTCCACCTGTGGTCTGGAGAAAACCGAACCTTTCTGTATCGTCAGTCACCTTCAGGTAGATTAAGTCTTTGCCTGTATGGGCCTTAAATTGAGTTTGTTTTATCCACTGGTCGCTCTGAATATAAATAATTCTAAACCTGCTAGTTACCTTGTCTGAAGTAGATAACATCTGGCTGCGTCTAAAAGACAATGGGAGAGACAAGTCTGTAATATGCATGTAATTTCAATAATACATTCAACTTTAAAACTCAAGTAAATATATTTAATTATTTWAGGGACTTTTCCTGCATACTTTAATTATTAGATTATAGTATAACAGCTGAGAAAAATTTGTTAATACTTTTTAATCTCTAAAAGTTTAGTCTTTCAGAACGTTGTTCAAGATCTGATACTATCAGAGACATGATCAGATTAAAGGCATTGCTTTACATACAAGTCCTTTGCGGCTTTAATCTTCCTTGCTTGTACTAGTCATTATTTCATGTGGGTGCTCTTAGGACTTACCCTTCTTTGCGTGAGAGGGTTCTATTTTTTATTTTTTTTTGTATGTCTAGACTCCATCCTGACAACCTCACGCAAAATAAACAAAATCACATTGCTAAAATTTATAAACCCTGTATAAATTGTTGTTAAACAAAAGCAGGAAAGTCTATTCTAATCTATACTGAGGTCAGAAACTTCATCCTGAATATAACCAGCTATAGTATCTTTGTAGACATATCAGTACTTTGATATTTGGGTGCAGTAGGAATAGCCAAAAGTTGGGTGAGCAAAGTTCCATTCACAGTTGTGTGTCCATATACTTGAATCAGATTAGATATCTGAGGCTGCTGTTGTTCCCAGATCAATGAGACTGTCGAGTTTAGTCTAATTGCAGACATTTTCTGATAAAGCATTGAATAGGGCCTTAGATTTGTTTCTCTCATAAACTTTACTAAGTGTGCTGTACATGCAAAAGCCATTGACATTTTCAATCCTTTTCCCCCTCACCAAATGTAGGAAGAGAAGAAATGCTTTGTGTGCGATTCTATGAAGTCCTACAATGACGACGCACATACAACAAGCCACAGAATTGAAAATGTAGTGACCACGTTTGCTCCTAACCGACTAAAGACTTGGTGGCAGTCAGAAAATGGTGAGTTTGTAAGACCATTTAATGACCRACTCCTTTTTTTCCTTCCCTATTTGATGTCTATATTGTGCCCTTAGTAARGTGCCCCATTTCTTATTAAAAGATTAATGTTTTTTACTTTATAGTGGCTACAATAAAAGTCACTATAACATAGTCTCCAATATGTTATCGCTTTTAAGTAAGCAGGAGAGGGCTTTCATTCTCATGGGAAAATAGAACACTGCAAAGGAGGTCTTGTTAAAGGGAACACCTCTCAGGATAGCCTCCTGTAATCATACCATTGGTGGGAGTTACCGCTTCAAAGCCGACACCTAATAGCTGACTAGTTAAAATAATGACCTTTGTTTTTACTTTGAAATGACAACTTTTTTCCCATCGGAATTTATCATCCATAAGCCTTGGACAGCATTTGATTAACATTGTCTGCTTTCGAAAAATAATSAAATGCAAAAATACTAGAATTCCGTCCTGAGAAAGATGGAATATGAAATGAACGGAAAAGGAAGTAAAAGACGGCAGCAACCAGAGAGGCATGTGAATAAAAGGCTGAGTTGTTCTAAGAGAGGAGAGCTTAAGGTGGGGTAATGTATGGGGGAGAGRAAACAGTTATTCACCACAGCTGGACACATGGGCCTGGGAATCAGACACAGAGGCATACAGCTTAATGATACATTCCCTCTGTTTTCTAGATCCATATGGCATAGTTCCAAGAAAAGCAGATGTTCACAGCTGTGACTGTAGAACTGTACTTAGACTTTATTTAGACTTTTTACATACTGTACCAGCTGCAGATGTTACWATGACATGATTTTTTGTGTTTGTTTCTTGGACKTCCATATTCTAAGACGAAGTGATTTGTAATGTACTGTAGAAATTATTTTATATTATTTCCTCACATAATTTTCCCTTTAATACGCTAAACTCTGTTCTCAGGGGTGGAAAATGTGACCATCCAGCTGAACCTGGAAGCAGAGTTCCACTTCACCCATCTCATCATGACCTTCAAGGTAATTGTGATTATAGGCTGAGAGACATGGTCTGGTGATGACAGGTGTGTGTGTATGTGTGTGTGCGTGCATGGATGCATGCATTGAGGATTCACATAATCACGGCTTGTGGGGGAGGTGATGGGGGATCTGTGTGAGAACAGTAGGAGGTCTGGAGAAGCTCCAGCTTTGCTTGTGACTTGAGACGATTGGAATGTTGCTGATAAAGCTTCCTCTTCAACAATTCAGTCCTTATGTCTAAAATGTATTAAGGCATATCCTTGATGCAATAACATAACATTAACGTTAGATGAMATCTCCATGTACAATTTTAGCYTTAATTCCTAATGTATATCCATTTTTGATGAACTGTAAAACACATACTTGCTCCATGAACAGGCCAATGGATATAGTGCACTGCCACCAAKATTGAACTTTTACACTTTTTTCCCCAAGTAAACCTATAATCAGAACATCATACAATTGAGTTGAGGGTGAAGGAAACAACCATAACAACTTGGTCTTGCTGGAATTTGAACCCACAGTCTTTAGACYMRWAGCTCAAAGCTTGATCTACTGAGATAGCGCTTACCCAAAACGTTTGAAGAACCCAAAAGATGACAAGCYGCATACCAAGTGGAAGTGTATAGCAATCTCAAATCTAAATTTGCCCACTCTCTAGCAGGGACTAAAAATGTATGGTGCATTCTTGGGAATGCAAAAGATTCCTAAAATGCCTAAAAAAGATCCTGAACTTTCTATCAAGATCTTTGTCTCTTAAAGAACTTGTCGCATKGAACATTTGCTAGAAAAAGTTTCTTTTCATTGTGATATTAGTTCATGCACTTCGAGGTACTAAATGTCCAGGATCTCAGATTGCAGATTGATTTTTTTTTTCTGTTGCTGTTTTTCCTTCTCATGACCAAAATAAATCCAAATCAGTGGTCACCAACATTGTTTAGGAGCAAAAATATGCTACTGATCCTGGAGGCACTAAATAGTGAACCTGCAGACATTTTTTTTACTTGAAAATGTATTGATATTACAGTATTAGGTGCATTGTTTCATATCTCAAGAGCAATTKTCATTACACAGAGCATCTTAGCATTTTAGCTCCTGGGTGAGGATTTTATGAATTATCTGCAAATTTACCGAGACAGTATTCTCTTTAACCTGTTAAAATGCTTTCTTTGCTATGTTTAACCCAGACTTTCCGGCCAGCTGCCATGGTGATCGAGCGCTCTGCTGACTTTGGAAAGACATGGCAGGTGTACCGTTACTTTGCCTATGACTGCGAGTCCTCCTTTTCATTGATCTCTCGTGGGCCAATGAAGAAGGTAGATGATGTCATTTGTGATTCTCGCTATTCTGATATCGAGCCATCTACAGAGGGAGAGGTCATCTTTCGTGTATTGGATCCGGCATTCAGGATTGAGGATCCTTACAGCCCAAGGATCCAAAGTAAGAGCTTTATTTACAGCKTTTGCATGTATACCCATGCCGAATATATACATAAGTTATGCTGCAGAGATAAGGATCGTGCACACCCTTTGAGCATGTAGCATCTTTTGTCTGATTTTAGATATGCTGAAGATTACTAATCTAAGAGTGAAGTTTACTAAGCTGCACACTCTGGGGGATAACCTGCTGGACTCGCGTATTGAGATCAAGGAGAAGTACTACTATGCCATTTATGACATGGTGGTGAGGGGCAACTGCTTCTGTTATGGCCACGCTTCTGAGTGTGCTCCCATCGATGGAGCTGGAGAGGTGGTGGATGGAATGGTAAGTAACTTTTGCATGAAAAAGTKATCCGAAGACATAGTTTTCTTGTCACAGGTTTTGATGCGTAGTGTTAGAAGTAGGAATAAATCTTCAGGTGGCACGCTGTGGTAGGAAAATAATCGTCATACTTTTTATCTATTTATAGTATTGTTTATAGAATTACATTTGGCAGACATTCTTATCCAGAGTGACTTACATAATTGCTTTGAGGTTTCCATCATTAAATATATCCTTACACTGGTTCACTAGGTTACTATCTARAAGTACTATCAGTCAAACACTGTTGGGAGGTTTTTTCTTGGGGGTGGGGGTGGGGTGGTGAGTTAATCCAAAGACATAAGAAACAGATCGTCACTTAAAGATTGCCAGTGAATCGGCTATATGGCCATCTAGAAGAAGTTCATTTCACCACCGAGGTGCCAGATGCGGATGCATGTCTTCATCGATCTCTGAGAGCTATAAAAGGTTACCTTTTACCGTACAGAAGCTTTGTGTAAACACTCATTTTTTTTACTGGCCTTTTTTCGCACTTTTTTCTAATTGTAGACAAAAAATAGCTTGTCATGTAAAAAACAACACCAAACAACAAAATAAAGCCATCTCTTTTAAAGTCTTTTTATATGCTAAAAAAAACATGTAAATTGCTGAGACTGTCTTCTGTCAAATAAACATCTTATCAGAGTAAGCGACACCTCCTGAGCGATCAAATTAGAGAAATCAACAGTGCTGTGGTGTAACAGGCGTATCATTGCAGGTGTCTTTTCTCCTAAGTTGAAAGTTCATCCTAGGAGAGAGATTTTCGTGCTGACGGGTTTTTACTCAGCAGGCATTGATTAGCTTATGTAGCTTTTTTATGAACTGAACTGAAAACTTCATGTCAGCTTCTCATTGAAGAGAATCAAATTAATTTGTTTTTTATCGACAAAGCCGTTTATCATTTTATAATCTGTTTCTTATAAAAATCTAAATGTACACTGTGAATGAACTCTGATTTCTTTTTTTTCACCGTGGACAGTCACGCTTCAGTAAACACATGCTTGACTTTTTTCATTTGTGTATATGAAAGGAGCATCCTGTTTAGTCTCCATTCCACACTATTTGCTTCCTGTCTAACATACTATGAACAACTCCAGAAAGAAATTCATCCTGAAGCATAATAACTGGAACTCACTGATTTTATTTGCACTGTATGTTGCCTAGTCTGTGCTAGAAATGATATAGTACACTAAAAGCTTGCACAAGCTATGTGTATGTGTGTGTGTGTGTGAGTGTCTGACTGCTCCCAGAGCTGGCATTTGTTAATCGAGTCCAGATGCATCAAGTATAAACATTTTCAGCTGCCATCTGGATTGGGGGATTTTACAGCTTGTTCCGAGTTGCTTCATCTTTACCATAGATCTTTTTCATTTGAAGATATTTTTTTTTCGATTATGTTGAAATGGTCATTAATTAGAGCAATAGTCAAGAATCTGGTGCTTGTGTTTATGTAGTTAGCACTGGGACAGATTTTCATAAAAACAAATATCTGAGCTTGAACACATTTTCAACGTTAGTCATAATAAAATGATCTCTTACAGTATGTTGTTTTTCCCCCCCTATAGGTCCATGGCCACTGCATGTGTAACCACAACACCATGGGGCTGAACTGTGAGCTCTGTCAGGACTTCTACCATGACCTGCCCTGGAGGCCTGCAGAGGGACGGAACACCAATGCCTGTAAAAGTAAGATGCTTACAGGAAATATTACACAACTGTATTGTAACGAGAYAGTATAGTTAWATATGTCAGTAATACTATAATGCGCATAACAAGTTTTTTCAACTAATGGATAGAAATGTTGGTCGACCRATTGTTTGTTTTTCGTTAATTAAAATATGTAACAATGTAACCATCCTATTCATATAATTAATATTTCTTACTGTTAAAATACCGTAAAAAGTATTCTAAAGTAAATGGCATCTTCTCTGCAGAATGCAACTGCAATCACCACAGTACCTCATGCCACTTTGACATGGCCGTGTACCAGGCGTCAGGGAACGTAAGCGGAGGAGTGTGTGATGACTGCCAGCACAACACCATGGGCCAYCATTGTGAGCAGTGCAAGCCCTTCTTCTACCAGCATCCTGAGAGGGACATTCGTGACCCCAACATCTGCGAGTGTGCGTAATTCTTCCTGTTATCGCACTTTTCACTTCCTCTTATTTTGTCTTTTCTTCTCCACTGTCATCTGTGTCTCAGYGTTTCTGTCTGGGCTAGTTTATTATGAAAGGCTCATCTGACTAGATCTTTGAACCTCTCTGTCTCTCTTTGTGGTTGCGTGATGGGGGGGGGAGCACGGGGTGGGAAACACCTGGCCTTTGAAGTGGTGCTAGTCAACACAGAGCTAAATACTGAGCTTAAGTTTCACACTTCATTTTGTGTGATGTCTGAGGTTTATGCTAATCTATCGGACCACACACGTGGACAAATTGTTTGAAACGAAAGAGTGATTTCTCACATTTAAATAATAGACGGTTTGCTGTATCTTGTTAAACCGCTGTGTGACCTTCGGCATCTTGTTTTCTAGATGAATAATTCATTCTTTCCTTATAATATTAACATATTAATTGTTGATGTATGTCCTTCTCTAGCCTGTGACTGTGATCCTGTTGGATCTCTAAACGGTGGCATCTGTGACGCGCTGACAGATGTTTCTCTTGGACTGATCGCGGGACAGTGTCGTTGTAAGCCCAATGTTGAGGGGGAGCGTTGTGACCAGTGCAAACAAGGCCATTATGGCCTTAGTGACGATCCTCTGGGATGTAAAGGTACATGTTTAGACACCTCCGTTTACTACTTCACAGTTACGGGGATAATTTGCATTAGAATATCAGTCGTTAGGAAAGCATTTCCATGACTCCTGATGTCTGCTTGGCTTTTCTTAGCGTGTACCTGTAATTCTGTGGGGACAATCCCTGGCGGGAGCCCTTGTGACACATTTTCCGGAAACTGCTACTGCAAGCGCTTAGTAATGGGGCGAGACTGTGACCAGTGCTTGGTAGGTTGGCTTTAATCATGCATTTCCTAGACGTTATTATATTTGGTTGATTTAGACCACGACCTGGGATGATGCTTTAAATGGATTAATTTTAGTATTATGTTTATTATTTTTGTATTAATTTTATTATTGGTAAAGATTACATAATMTTTAAGCAGGCTWAATTGTTTGTGTATCATCTAACGGATTAAAAGGCAAAGGCAGGCCATCCCGCAGTGGATTGTTTCTCATCCTGGGAGGTCTGTYATAAATCACTTGTTGTTGAAAACATGTGCTAACTAGCCGTTTCCTTCGCAGCCTCAGCACTGGGGGCTCAGCAATGACATGGACGGCTGCAGGCCATGTGATTGTGATGCCGGAGGTGCTCTCAATAACGAGTGAGTATAACAGTTCGTGCAAACTGGATACTAGATACTATAAGATCTATGTTGGATCAYGTGTTGAACAATTATTTGCTTGTTTGAGGCACAGCATGCAATTGCAGCATGTATGTTCTTATGCTCAAACCAAACTAATTATAAGGCCTTTAAAACCATGCTGTATGTATAAAACATAGAAAGGTTACTAGATTAACCTTCATTGCCYACTTTATGTCTTCCTCAGTTGTTCTCCAGAGACAGGGTTTTGTCAATGTAGAGAGCACATGACAGGCAGACGTTGTGACCAGGTGGAGTCCGGTTTTTACTTCGTTGCTCTGGACCATTACGTCTATGAGGCAGAAGATGCTAACTTTGGACCTGTAAGTCACCTTGTGTCTATTTGAGGTGGTTCATAAAAGTGAATTGGGCCATGTGCTAGATAGAAATCTCTCTTTCTCCAGGGTGTGACAGTCGTGCAGAGACCTTATCCTCAGGACCGTAATCCGACCTGGACTGGTATTGGCTTCGTGAATGTTCCAGAAGGAGCTTATCTGGAGTTCAGCATCGACAATATCCCCTTTTCCATGGAATATGACATCCTTATTCGCTATGAACCCCAGGTTGGTTTTAGCACTCACCGATTTATGTAGGATTATAAAAGGAGGTTTTTAGTGTTTTAGTGCTGTCTGTACGTMTATTACAAAACGCTCGTAACATCATAGTGTATGAGTTTCCATTCTTCCTATCATCGTGTGTTTGTCTGTGCAGCTTCCAGAACAGTGGGAGGAAGTACTGATGACTGTCATCAGGCCTCATGTCATCACTGCTGACAGCCGCTGTGCCAACACCATGCCAGATGATGACAACCAAATGGTGTCCCTACACCCTGGCTCCAGGTGTGTGTCCTTTTTAGGTTTTCTTTAGTGCCACTTTTATATGGAAAACGTTTTGTTCACATAAGTGAATCCATTCTGTAAAATTCTGTGTAAGATAATTTGKATAAATCACATTGTTTCCGCTCAGATATGTGGTGTTACCCAGACCAGTATGTTTTGAGGAGGGGTTGAACTACACAGTGCGTCTGAGCCTCCCTCTCTACTCAACCAACAGTGACATCCAGTCCCCGTACACGCTCATTGACTCAGTATGTTCTCTCCAAGTTGATATGTAAAATGATTCCTGAATAAAAAGACAAAATATACTGTATAAATCATTGCTTTGATTGACACATTTTTGTTTTACAGCCAGTCTGTTCATAGCTTTGCTCT
>QMIH01000888.1:38069-62222 GCA_003987875.1 Clarias batrachus
CATACACACACACACATATACACATACACAAACACACACTAGTTGTTTGGTGAGCCCAGCATAGCAGGAAGCCCCCCTCCCTTCACCATGTTTCTCTAAGATCTAGTTACCTCCTGAGTGTCGGTGTGTTGATTTAAACTCAACATGCCTCAATCCGTATGAGCAGAGGAATGAGCAGAGGACTTTCCCTGATTGAATTATATTGTGCACTGTATGTGTACCTATGGCAATAAAAACTATTAGATCCTCTGCAGTTGTAATATGAAAGATAACATAAATATGTTAGTATTACACCTTAGGCATCACTGTCTTAATCTTAGGACCCTGAGGCGGTGTGTATTTTGACTCGGTGTATACCGTATGTACATGAAAGACCTCAAGTTCACCTTACAATGAYTTTAGGRAATAAACCACAACAGAAACAGAATCCATGTGAGTGGGATGTCCGCCAGATGTGTTTGTTTCATTGTAATCCAAAAATCCTGTTGTAATGAATTTGTCCTCATGAAAATAGAAAACATGTGTGGATTTTTTTTTTCTATTTTAGGCAAATATTAAAAACTTCCTGTGAACAGAAACGTTCAGGGACATGCAACAGGACAAACGAAATATTTGTGAGACATCTGTAACACTTCTGTTGTCGAATAATGTTTTCTATTGTGTATAATATTTAAATGAGGGAAACACCCTACTGTATATCACACACATGTCCKTATTTGACACACGTGCACGTGCAAATTACTGATCATAAAAGCATCTAGGTTGAAATGAACTGAGATTGGAATGTACAGGTGTGTCAAATACGGATATGTGTGTGATATAGGGTGTTTCTCTCATTTAAATACTGTTTCTTTGACATTTGTTTTTAACCTCAGGACAATAGAAATGTTACAGATGTCACACCAGTATTTAGTTTGTCCTTTTGCGTGTCCTGAAAGTGTGAGCTGGGGTATAAGCATTAATCATGTGGATCACCATCACTCCCATGTATAAAAAAAAAAGAAGGAAAAAGTTTTCATCTCCAGGGGTCACATTCACTGCATATTTTAGCAAGTCGTGCCCCTCCGCAATGCCAAAGGCCTCCTCTACAATAGTAGGATTAACCTCGGAGCTAAGCCCCCACTTCCACACAGCCTTTTGTTCAAATTAGGGCCCTGAGGTGATGAAGTCCTTTCTGTAGAATGTATGTATGTGTGTGAAGCACTTCAGGTTGGAATGCTATTCAACATGATTAAGACTCGTGGATTGAAGCTGTGTGTGTGTGTTGGGGGGTGGGTTTTTGAATAGAAACACCTTTCTGTAAGAAGGATTGTCTTTGTATGCGTTGGGGGTTGAGGGGTTGTGCAAATGTTGCTAGTTAAACGTGATCCTACTGCTATGTTTGTTTAGTGTCTAGCATCTTTTTGTGGGTTAGTTAGGCCCTTTTGTCTTTCACAGCGCTCTGTGTTCACTTCACTCATGTGGTAGAATAGTAGTCTTTCACACCAATATTTACTCTAGCCGTGTCCTTCCCACAACACTTCCTCCCTCATTCTTTCAGCCTCTTTACAAGTGACCTTTAATGTAGACATGGTCGAATGCAACTYGTCGGCTATGATGAGCTCTGCTGGTAAAGCTCAAGGCTTAATGCGAGCGCTACTGTAGTACAAATCTCAAGCTAAGCTTATCCCTACTTATAAAACTGGAAAGCAGAAATCACTTAAAGTCTCTGTACAGAATTATATAGAAATGSCCAAAAATGTAAAGAAAAAAAAAATCTCAACAACAAGATTTGGGTTTTCCACATGCATGCYACTCACCTCTGTCAAATAAACTCTTTATAACACTTTATTTTGGTCAATACATCAGATGAAATCTACTAAAGCATTTCTGGCTTAAAGCAATATAAATATTTATCATGTGTTATAAAAAAAAAAAAACAACCCTGAAACTTGGTAGTTTAGAATATTTCACAAACTGTAACATCAAAATGAAATTCTTTCAAACTTTAGGTGAGAGAAAATAATGTACAAATAATCTATATATATAAATATGACATATTATAATAACATAATACAAAATAATGATATAATACAGTTTTATGCAAAAGTCTCGAGCTACCCCTCATTTGTTCATATTTTGCTTCCAAAGAGACAGACGTTCTTATATTTCATATTTTATGTAGTCTGTTGTACATACTTAGTTGTCACATCCATAACCAGAAATACACTGCATTACATGTAGTGTGTCATGTGTACGCGTATGTTATGCTATCCTGTTATTAAGTTCTTGTGCAAGTGTAACTGAAGAGTATTGAGCTCGGGTGATGTTTATTGACGGTTTGTCTAAGCGTCTAAGTATCTGTGTGTTCTTCTAGCCTGTGACTGTGACCCTAGAGGAATTGCTGAGCAGCAGTGTAACAAAGCCACGGGACATTGTGTGTGTGTGGAGGGTGTGTCGGGCCCCCGCTGCGACACTTGTGCTCGGGGTTACTTTGGTGAATTCCCGCACTGTGAACGCTGCCACCAGTGCTTTGCTGAATGGGATGTGATCGTAGGAGACCTCACTAACCAGACACACAGGCTGGTGCAGAAAGTTAACACCATCAAATCCAATGGCGTCACTGGGCCTTACAAGGACACCATTAACAACATGGAGAGGAGTGCCAATTCCATCCGCGAGCTTCTGGCCCAGAACCCTGCTACTCAACCTCTCACTGAGATCCAGAGCCTGCTCGAGCAAGCCACGTAAGTCGCGTCCGATGTAAACAACTGACGGTGGAATTCGTCAATCTAAGCAATTTGCAATTCATTTGCTTCATCTTGTATTACTTATTAACTCCTGAGTGAAATTCACTCTGAAATGAAAATAGCAGTYTCATGGTATAATATTGTAATGTCATTTACAAGCTTTTAACACTTTTTACTCTAGATCCTTGATGGCAGAAATGAATGAGAAGCTGAACCAGACGGAGGAGCTCTTGTCTCAGATCTCTGAAAACAGCACCGATTCGAAGCTGGAAACACTCAGTGAAGAAGCCCAGAAATTGCAGCGAACTGTAAAAGACCTGCAAGACCAAGTTGAGTTCATGAAGAATTCCGATGTGCGAGGTGAGCAACGCGGCATCCGTCCAAGACTTTTTGATAATGATAGATATTCCTAAACACAATGTTTAATGTTTCTGTATGGCTTGTAGGAGCATTAGACAGTGTGAAGAAGCACATGCAGGAGTCTGAAGCAGCAGAGGCTCGAGTGAACGCCTCSATCAGTGATCCCGAGAGCCTGGTGGTGCAGTCAGCCTCACTGCGGAATTACACAGAGTCTATGATGAATGAGACTAAAGAGGAGTTTGAGAGGAAGCAAGATGAGCATACCAAGGCGCTGGATGATCTGGCTGGCCAGCTCGAGACCCTGGACCTGTCTGAACTCAGTGAGAAGGTGAGCATATTATTTGGTATCATGTGAAGACTGTATTATACTACATGCATGATGGAAAGATTAACACACAACGGAATTTACTACTTGCATCWTGTCGTTACCACCCTGTGAATGACTGGCAAAACAATGAGAATCCTTCACTTGATGAATGATAACATTATCCAGACAGCAGCCATTATTTAAATTACAGCMAGTCAGAGTTGCTATTATAGAAAATCAATCAATTAATGTATTCAGTTATTCCATTCATTTTTCATTATTCCATTCATTTTTTATTTATTTTTTGTCTAGTTAATTACTCTTTTCCTTGTCCTCCTGGAAAACGATTGTATCCTACTATATAAGCAATTGCCCTCTGGGATTAATGCAGTTTTTTGAATCTTGAATTAACACCGCATTAGCGCTAATACACTATATGAARCTTGTGTAGTGATCGRGCTCRTTCTGATCTGATCCCAGACTTGTGGCAGCCGTGCCGGATCGGAAGCTTGTGCTGACTCTCCCTGCGGAGGTCTGGGCTGTCTGGATGCTGAAGGGAACAGGAAGTGTGGGGGAGAGGGATGTAATGGTCTAACCACATTGGCCCATAATGCCTGGCAGAAAGCCAAGGACTTTGACCAAGATATCGTCAGTGCTATGGAGGAGGTGGACAAGCTTTCTAAAATGGTGAGTAATCCACATTACATTTCTACTAGTAATGACAAAAGTCACTTCTAAACAGTTTTTTTAGTTTATAACTGACCTGTTCTTCGCGTATTCAGGTGTCTGAGGCGAAGGTAAAAGCAGACGAGGCCAAGTTGAACGCTCAAGAGGTTCTGCAGAAGACCAATGCGACCAAGCAGCGTGTGGACAACAGCAACGAAGAGCTGCGCAGGCTCATCAAACAGATTCGAGACTTCCTCACTCGTACGCTCACCATATGTCTATTTTAGGTCACATATGATGATTAACATGTTCACCTCGAGACTAGTTGACGTTACTTGTGTGGGTGTTTAATACATCATAAAAACCGACTGGTATTTTTCTCAGGCTCATATTTCAGACAGATAGCATTTTCCACACCCACACTACAAAACTGCTTTGAATGTTTAAACGTTCATAAGGAATCTTTGCTCTACTCATCCTTGCTGTTTCTGGTGACGTGTTCAGAAGAAGGAGCGGATCTGGAGAGCATTGAGGCCGTGGCTAACGAGGTGCTGCAGATGCAGATGCCCACCACGCCGGCTCAGCTGCAGAACCTGACGGCAGATATTCGGGAGCGTGTGGCCAGCCTGTCTGACGTGGCGGACATCCTTAACCAGAGCGCTGCTGATATCGAGAGAGCCGAGAATCTGCTGGAGCAGGCCCGCAAAGCCAGGTCAGAACTAGCACGGAGCGTCACTTTTTTTTTCATGTACAGTAATTTGCAATGTTTTGTCTCCTGTTTGTAAATACAAAACTCCTGTTTGTAACAGGAAAGAGGCGTCTGATGTGAAGAGCACTGCTGAGCTGGTACAGGAAGCCCTGGACCAGGCGGAAAAAGCTCAGACGGCCGTGACCGAGGCCTTGAAGCAGGCCACGAATGACATAAAGGGAACACAGGCTCTGATTGTATCTGTAAGTTTAAAGTAAAGAAAATATGGTTTTAGATTAAAACTATAAAAAGTTGAGATCCTGTTCCAAAGAAGCCACATATCAAATATCCAACAACATCTCTTGCCATAAAAAAAATAACTATTATGACACAAACATCCTATAAGGAAAATACAGTGAGTCAAGTTATAATCCCGCACAAGGTTTTTATAGGTTTTGTACAGATGCTTGGAAGTTATTTTATTTTTAAGTTTAAAATGTGATTAATTAAAATACAATTGCTTGATTTCTGTTCTACACTATATGGCCTAAAGTATGTAGACTAACAACTAGGGATGGGAATCACCATTGACCCCTCGATATGATATTATTAATGATTAATATTGAGATTCTATAAGTATTATGATTTTATAAATATCCAGATTCTATATACATTTTTCAGATTTTTTTTAGTTTTAAGACAGTGAACCTCCATGAAATTTTTTTTTTTCCTTAGCTTTATTCAACAGCTACACAAAAAACATTTTAAGCATCTTAGGCAAATGCTTAAAACTTCAAATACAATTGTTTAACATTTAACTTACAATTAAATCAAGCAAAAAGCTACATTTTTACTGAGCAGCACATATCTCCGCCATAATTATCATTTGTAGATAATCTTGGTGTCTTGGAATAATTCACTTCTACCACACTGATGCCAATGTGAGGATATTTCAGAGGGGGCCACCTGTAGGATTATAACAAAACTGCRACTTTTTTCACCTGGAATGCTTCCAAAGTCTTCCAGTCACTAACCGATCAACTGGTGCATCTTTATTATAAATCTAATAGATACGATACGAGTCGGGGAAAAAAATTGTGAGAAAAAAATCACGGAAAAAGAATCACAGCACAATTCATATTCATAACTGAATCATTCTTTCCCAATCGCTACTCACAACCCACTAAGTTCCAGTGTCAGGTATAGAATTGGATTTTAGGAGTCAATATTAGTCTTCCTAACTTACCACTGTGCATAAAACGTATTGTCAGGTGAAACGTGTCTCGATTTAACAACAATTACCTTATTACCAACAGTACAGAGCTGAAAGAGCTGCAAGGAAGTAATGTTCATAGTGAATCGTGAATAAAAGAATGCAACAGGACTAAGGGATGTATGGGAGGAAATAGATSGGATTCGATATTCAAATGACGAATAAATATTAATTCAACCCTTCTTTTAATGATTTATTATTTGGTTATTCGTGAGAAAGATTTGCATGCCAGATGCATTCTTACATTAATTGATTTTTGGATTACCTTATGCGTTTGTGGGTCAGGGCTGTGTTTAGGGTGATACATGAGCTGTTAAATCTTTGCATGTATGGAAGCTCTTAGGTTTGATYATGTCTTTCCCTTGTCAATTACAGGTAGAGTCAGAGACGGCAGATTCAGAGTTCAAGCTGAGTAAYGCGACACAGCGGCTACTCCAGCTGGAAAAGGATGTGGCTCTTTTGAAAGAAAAAGCCCTCAATACTGCTACCACTGTAGAAATGGCAGAGAAAGACACAGACAGTGCCACTGAGCTGGCAGAGCAGATCAAAAAGGTACCTGTAAAAGAAAAAAAGGAAGCCTGCATGTGACTGCAATTACAGGCAAATCATATAGTGTACTTGGACCAACAGAAAATCAGCGGTTTCCTCTTTGTGTGTGTAGGATCTGGACACAGAACTGAAGGATAAGTATGGAACTGTGGAGGGGCTCATCACTGAAAAGGCTCAGGGTGTAGCAGATGCTAAGAAAAGAGCCGAGATGCTTCAAGAGGAAGCCAAAGAGCTGCTGCTGCAAGCTAGTGAAAAACTACAGCTTCTCAAAGGTACTGATATATTTCTCATGGGAGAAATTTTTGTTTGAGATTTTATATTGAAGGAAAAAAAACTGTATTTGTGAGTACTTCCAGTCATTAAAAAATGAGAATAAAAATTTAGCGACTGTAACCCGGAATGACGAGACAGCAGTGCAATGGATATAATTATGGAAATGTAGGTCATGAGGTTCTGTTAATATTCCCATCAAATGTCAAAATGGGGGGAAATATGATTGGGACCAGCAACCATGTAAAATCAGATGTGTCCATTCTGATTTGTCAAGCTCGTAATTTATATCTCTATGATTTTATTTATTTCACTTCAACCAGAAAATTAATGGATAGTTATATGAATAAGCAGGAGTACAGATGTTTCCAATAAGGTTACTGGTGAGAATGTACCAAATAACTGGCTTAACTGGTTCACCCTGCGAGTATATATGCCTTTAATAGTTTTTAGTTCATTTAAATAAATAAATAAATAATGTTAGGCCATTATTAGAATAGAGTATATATATATATATAGATAGAGAGAGAGAGAGAGAGAGAGAGAGAGAGAATATAGAGTGATTATGTGGCATTAAAGAAATTCAAGATGAACTTTTGATTGTAAAGGTGTACACACATTTTATTKTATTTATTGTGTTCCACACTGCTAAAATATTAATGAACTCGTTTGCCCACAGATTTGGAAAAATCCTACGATGAAAACCAGAAGACGCTGGAAGATAAAGCCAACCAGCTAGTGGATCTAGAAAAGGCTGTGAAAGAGTTACTTCAAGAAATTAGCCAGAAAGCCACTGTATACAGCACCTGTCTGTTCTAATACCACAGCCATTAGGACTAGAAAATGACAATCACTGATTATTCAAAAACATGTATAAATGGCCTTGATTCAATAAAATGGAATGTATTGTGGAATTTAAAACGACAATATACTTAAAAGTAATAAATGTGAAGTTCAACCTCTTTGGCCACATGACTGCAAAGGTCTCTACCCATAAAATGATTGTTTTAATCAAATATAAAAAAAAAAATTCTTTTTTGTAGATTTTGTACCAAATTTTGTGAATGACCATAACTCAAATAAACTCTTTGGTGAGCATTTCTGAATTCTGCAACCGTTCAGCCACCATTCAATCACTTRCGCTTTCTTTTTCTATAATTACTTATATCACTGTGAATGTCACTGTATATGACGATGTATTATGGACACCTTTATAAGAGATGTATAAGTGCTTTAATATTGTACTTCCAATTTTTTCTTTTTACTAACAGGCGAGTGAAGAGTGCATTTAGTGCAAGAGAGTAAAGTCTCATATTTGCAAAGGAAATAAACAAACAAAAAAATAAAAACATAAATCGATCAGCCATAACCCTTTCAGCAGAATAATGCGCCCTGCACCACTAGAGTAAATGATCAGGGATGGTTGAGGAACATCTACATTTTGGCAGACACCCTTCTCTCCATCTTATTTTACAATCAGTAGTCCATTTTAACCACTGAGCTACCCCTGCCCAGGCAGATCACCATGAGTTCAAGAGGTTGACCTGTCCTCCACATTCCCCAGATTCCAATTCAATCTAGCAAACAAGTCTGATCCATGGAGGACTTAAGGGATCTGCTGTTAACGTCCTGGTATCTGATACCACAGGACACCTCCGGAGGGCTTGATGAGCTTGACATATCAGAGCTGTTTTGGTGGCAGATCGACACAATATTAAACAGGTGATTTAAATTTAATGGCTGATTCCTGACATGAATTTTAAGAACTGACTGTCCACGTCCTGCCCAACATATCCCGCTTACTTGATAGGTGTCATTACAATGAATAATCAATATTATATGTTAAATGCTATGGATAATCGAGGTATTTATACATGTATACATATTGTTATATGTTTTTTAAAAACTTGTTTCCTGGAAATTAAATTTCAGCAAAAACTATTTAAAAATCACCCCCTTTCTGGATGGTAGTTATTATATACAGTATGTGTCCTAGCCAAATAAAAATTATTTACCTGTACCAAAGAAAAAATCTGTTATTTATTGCTTAGTTTTTATCTGTATAAATACATCACAATATGGTTAGTTACTTATGGGCTGCTGCTGAATTTCCTTATCAATTACGATCAACATTTTAAACCTAATTGTTTCAAAATGGCCCAAAAAAAAARRAAAARKTTKSMAAWKGSYTTTTTTTTTTACCCCCAAACYGATGTGATACTTTGCAAAGTCTGAATAAATAAATACCCAGCCTTTCCATTCTTTCACTTCACCCCCATACAAACACTCCTCTAGTGCCACCAGCAGGTCTAAATCATACAACACTATTCTTCAACACTTCACTAAACTGTTTAGTGAAGTTTAGTTTTAATACATTAGGTATATAGTACATTTGTGGCATTTACTTATATAAAGTAAAAGAAGCTCTGCATTAAACAGATAAAATTATCCATAAAAACATGTTAGCAAAACTATAAATTAACCTATAAATGTGTTTCCTTCCTGCTTCATTTCAAATCTCACATGCAAACACGTGATTACAGGGAAATTACATAGTGTAATATATTCATGTGGTCATAAAGCCCAGTGTTTTATCGCAGGAGATGGAGTGTAGGCCTTTGCAAAATGAACATTAATTTCAGCGTGATATGACATTCCTAAAACATTTTAAACTCAATAACTATCATCATTTTATTAACCTCTAATTAGAAAGATATCCTTTATTGACATTATGCATATGCAGTACAATGAACATTAGTCTTTTCCAAAGCACTGGGTCAGCCATGGTATACTGCTTCTGGTGCAGAGAGCCTTAAGGTCCATGCTCAAGGGCCTTACTATAACAGTCTGAGTGAGAAGATTTAAAATCTTAACATCATCCATACTGTTAGTAAACTCCCAACTCAAAATCAGCACACAACAATTAACTACTGCATCTGTATACTGTACTTGATGAAAATGATCACAGGAAAGGTTCGTACTAAAGAAGCCTCATTTCCTTAATTCCACATATGTATGCATAATTCTACTAAAATCGATTTCTCAGCGGTTCCACTTCATCCTTAGGACGTTTTGTGCCTCCTACGTGGTTTAGGAGTGTTAATTCCACGATTACTCACATTGGACCTCCACACTTTCAGACCAATATAAGACCCAACCCTTTTATTATGACATTTAAATAACATTAATTGGAATACATTTTTACTGTAGATTTGTGTGGCGCCGTCTCCTGAAAACTGAGGGTTCAGGATGTCAAATGTGTGCTGTACTGAAACCAGTAATAAAGCGGACAATTATATACATCTAATTTGTTATCTAAAAATTAATAGCTTTTCCAAACGAAGCAGCCAGGTTGGCTTCTCTGAAGGCCTCGGAAACAGTCTGGAAAGAAAGAAACATTTGAGTCAATAACTCAGATTAAAAGATCACTCTTAATGATCAGTGCTGACCGGTATGATTATATTTAATGACAGTGTAGAACAGCTTTCCTTTAGAATATGATTTTATGAATTACGAGTTTTCTGGTAATACTCACGGGGTGAGCGTGGCAGACCCTCGCAACATCCTCACACGATGCTCCATATTCCATTGCTAGTGCAGCCTCATTGATCATCTCACCAGCTCCCTGCATAAAAAAGTATGCTCTTTCATCTGATGCCGACAAAATCATCTGCAGGAGACGTGAACTAAACATGTGCTGCTAAACACTGTGAAAGACAAAGTGACCTAAAGGACAGCTATAGCACCTCAGAAATTCAATGTGATATGAATATCTTACCTGACAAACAAAAAGAGTGAAATGGAGCACTCATAATTTAGATAGTCATATATGAGGGCGAGTCAAAAAGTATCCGCACGGAGGCTGTAGAATTCATTTTAATACATTTTTAGATKATTAAATTTTTTTAATGCTTTTTGCAGTGTGTCAGCAGTGTGGGCAAATGTGCGCAGATGTTCATTGCCCTTAGATACTAGTCCTCTGCGTTTAATCCGTGTCAGCTCTTTAATAAGCATCACGCTAATAACGAGCACTGTTGATTGTTGAATCTTTTTCCTGATAATGTTCCAATACTGGCCCCTGAGAATACCAGCAAACTGAAAGCATAAATTTTCCAGCTGATGGTTGACTTTTGAACTTTTTTTGGTGAAGCGACTGAGGATGTTTAAATCCCGTACTGTGCGTTTAACTCTCAGGCTCAAAGTGATGAATCCATGTCTCATTCATCACTAATGATTCTTTTTAAGAAAAGTTTATCTTCCAGAGTATCAGCCCAAATTTTGTTTGCAGATATCCAAACTATTTTGTTTATGCAATTCCGTGAGTTGTTTCGACATCGGGTACATCATTAGACCATTAAAAAAAAAAAAAAATCACTATATGCTGCTCTTCTTTTGTGCAAATCACAGGAGTTTAGGAGTTAACCTCCAGCTAATGCTTCATTTCTGTTTAATTGATTAGTCCAGTGTGAAAGTAAACCAAACCAAATAAAAATATCAATCTCTCTTTGTTTCAGACACTACAAACAGATTACGGTGTGTGAAAGCTTATTAAAACTAGTATGAAAATCGGAGAAATTATTCTAGTTTAACTTACCGATCCAAGGATGTGAGCTCCCAGCATTCTGTCGGTCTCCTTGTGACTCAGGATCTTCACCAGGCCGTCTGTATCAGCATTAGTCTTTGCTCTGCTGTTAGCGGCAAAGGGAAATTTGCCAATTTTGTATGGGACACCCTGAAGGAACACGTTCAAGGAGGCAAAGTAAGTTTTAAAATGCCAGGGGCTGAAAAACTCAAGGAATTGAGTTAACAAAAACATCTTACTTCTTCCTTAAGCTGCTCCTCATTCTTGCCGACCCATGCCACTTCAGGATGTGTGTAGATGACAGAAGGAACACAGTTGTAGTCAATGTGAACTGCTCCTCCTGCCATTCCCTCAACACATATTATGCCTTCGTCCTCTGCTTTGTGTGCCAGCATGGGACCAGCAACCACGTCACCAATGGCATAAATACTGCATTAAGAAAAGTATGATTTTTAGGCATTGTGATTTTTGATTTGTTAGCATCAAAGTTTGTATGATTTGTCTTAAGCAGTTATATTTATTTCATGTGTTAAAGTATTCAAAACTACTAAATGCATATGACAAACAATTAAATGCTGTACACATCCGGTGTTGTTGATTAAATGTCATGTCTCATACAAAACGATAATCATTTTCTCCTGCTCCACATTACAGTCCAGCAGGTGGGGGTATTGAACCAACCACGATAAACTCAAAAAATAACTATTTAGAGAACTATTTAGATTGTTAGACTTTATCTTRGACCATTAAAAAATGTGAAAGTTTGCATAAATAATTTTTGTGTCAATAGATTTAGAAATAAAAATTTACTAAGAAAAGATAAATTAAACTGCATAATTGAATAAATCAAACAACTGTAATAATCAGAGGACCACCCATGMTTGTGCACAGTAAATTGATACAACTCAAGTTTTCAGATAGACAAGCAAAACTGAACTGGGATGCATCTGCCACCATCAGGCTTAGTTGTTCTTACTGATTTGCATTTGTTGTGACCTTGACCCTGTTTGGATGAATTCCAAAATGTAACCAGTTCATCTGGTGGCTAAAATGATAATTCCATTTAAATTCTAAAGAGAAATTTACCTGCTGACTGTTGAGAAAATAAGACCTTCAGATGGTTCATACGGATGAAGAACCAAAACGATGTAAAGAAAAAGTTCAAATACTTGTTCTCAGTGACCTTATAAGTTATATATGTGTATACTGAAATAACACAGAACCACACCGCCTACACCAGGCTGGACTATTAACACAAGGCATGTGGGTTTATGGATTCATGTTAATGACGGACATCTATAGTCTTTAATGGTCCAGTTTTGATGAGCCTATGACTTTTCTTGAGTGACACGTGTGGCAACCAACCTGGTCTTCTGTTGTTTTTGTTGTTGTTGCAGACCATCCACATCCAAAAAAGGTTCAATGTGTTGTGTATTCCGAGATGCTTTTGAGCTCACCACAACTGTGTGAGTGGTTGTCTGGGTTAGCAAATATTTCCTGTCAGCTCAGACCATTCTCGTCATCCTCATCTAATCTTTCTCATCAACAAGGCGTCTGCTGCTCAATTAAGGTTTTTTTAATTATTTTTTTTATCTTTACTGCGCCAATCTGCGTAACAACTCTACTGACTACTGTGCAAGAATATCTCAGGTTATCAGGAGTACAGATAGAACCAAATCATCCCGTCTGGCACCAACAATCATGCCACTGTCAAAATCGCAGTGGTTACTTTTGTTCCCCACTGTGGTATTTGATATGAACATTAAAATCACCCAGCAGCTTCAGGTAATCATAATGTCTGCAAATAAATCCAGAATGCCTTAAAATCTGGCAACAGGATTTGCTATTGGTGGTCTGGTCCCTGGGGTTGAATTCTCGATGCACCATGCATCGCATGTCGAAACAGAGCAGTGATGCACTTGGTTGAGCTGCAGACCTGCAGAACCTTTTTCCAGTCATGGAGATTATGGGCTATTACAAAGACTGTTGTTTCATATCAGGGTCGTACCCATACACCCAAGTGACATCACCGGTAATGATCCTCGACATGAAGCCATGCCGATTGAGTTCTTGGAAGATTTTCATGCAGTCGTCTGCTCCTGGGTCAGCAGCCAGGGGACTTTCTAATCACACATGAGGATTGCCTGGAGTGTTCCGCATGACGCCAGACAATGGCAGCAACGTTGAGGATCGTTCTTCAGCAATCATGCACAATTTCCCAAATGGTTTCAACATTTTTGGGGGTTGAGCTCACAAAGTTCTCCTGATCTTTTGTTGTCTTCCACTGATGTTCATCTGCTCTTGAAGCGGTCATGCCACTCATGAACACCTTGAACGACTCATTGCAGCATCGCTTTAAACTTGCCGAATCATGTCAAATGTCTCWTTGGCAGATTTGCCCAGTTTCATTCAGAATTTCATGTTCRCTCTGTGTTCTAACCTGCTGTCCATGATGGAATGACAGATGTGGTAGCGCACAGGGTCAGGATAGCACCAATTGCATAGCTCCTGAAGTACACAGGATGATGTCTTTTGACACACTGACTTATGAAGGTCGGTGGTGCCAGTGACTGTACTTGTGCTACCATCTGTTGGTATGTCTCGAAATTTCTTGACATCACCTTGTATCCTGTCTTTATAAGGTCTGACTGTTCAAGAGAATTTTGACTTCCTATTACCAATGTTCCAGCAGCAAATAAGTCAGTATTGTTTTAGCTACAAACAAAATGAATTAATTTCCCTTAAACTTGTAGTACCTGGGCACTTTGGTCTGGAACCGGTTGTTGATGGGTATCCTGCCACGGTTGTCCASCTCAATACCAACGTTCTCAAGACCGAGATCATGTGTGTAAGGGCGACGGCCAATACACACCAGAAGCACATCACAAGTGAGTGTCTCGTTCTTTCCTCCAGCTGCAGCCTCCACTCTGAAAGCACAAAATACAGCCATCAACGCATCAATTTTTCCCCCCACTGTTATACTTTCCCCAGTAATATATAATATTTAATTTAGATAATTAAAGCAGGTAAAGAGCCCTTTAACCTTGTTAAAGAAACTCAAGCTCACACACTTATTCTCTATTACTATTATACAGTACAAGGTTGCTTGAGACCTGAAGCCTATCCAAGGAGACACTGTGCACCAGATGGGATACACCCTGGACAAGGTGCTAATCCATTGCAGGGCACAATTACACATTTACATACACACTCACACTACAGGCAATTTGGAAACCCCAAATTAAGATCAAGATTCAATTATTTGTATATTGTTTTTCACATATTCCAGTTAGAAAGCTGGGGTCAGAGCATAGGGTCAGCCAGGATACAGCACCCAGGATACAGTGGAAATTACACACCAYAAATTAGCCTACCGTGCATGTTGTTGGATTGTGAAGGGATAGAGAACAACTCTACTGTGCTGCCACAATATATTTTTAAATGACTAATGAACTAATGTACACCAAAAACTCTAGCTGCAATTATAAAGCCTGTCATCCCAGACTATCCCTGGAGTAGTTGTTTAATTTCTACTCAATTCTACTTTGACAACACAGGATTTTAGACAACACAAATAAAAATATATAGTAATAAATATAATATAGTAAAGCCCTGTATTATAAATCTGGAATAACAAATGTAGTATAGTCAAACCTTGTGGTTACGGGAAATTCATAGCTCCTCCAGTAGCCCCTTACACCACATTTACTATCTTTTACCTTTATGCTTCCAACAGAACACTGTAAACATTTACAGTTCCACTATTTAGAGTGGGTTCCTTGTGAGTCTGGCTCCTTTCAAACATTCTCTCTCATAACATCTCAGMTCTTCTTCGTCAGGTACATCTGACCTTCTTATTACGGATTTAATTGTACACCAGGGATTACAATAAAATGAAACACAAGGACATTAATCATGGGGCTTCTGTATAAAAATCTGCAAACATTAGCATGCATCTGCTTAATTAACATAACACGATGAACTATTTTTGCCTACTGTAAGACAGACTACAAAACAGTTTAAGTTTAAACTTACGAAACATCAATCTTGCCATCAGATCGTCTGGTGGCACCCAGGACTTTGGTACTCAGCTTTAACTTCATGCCCTGTTTCTGGAGGATACGTTGGAAATTCTTGGAGATCTCCATATCAATGCCCAACCCACCAACATGGCCCAGGAATTCAACTGCTGTCACTTTGGAGCCCAGCCTATGCCATACTGAACCCTAAAATGTACAAAATATACAATGTGGTGAAATCCGTAATCAATATARTACCTAACTATCTGTACAGACCAGATCTGTACTCACCAGCTCCACTCCAATAACTCCAGCTCCGATAACAATCAGCTCCTCAGGAACCTTCTTAAGGGACAAAGCCCCAGTAGAGGATACTATAGTGTCTTCATCAATCTGGTTGAAAGTTAAAACCAAACTGAAATCACTTTTAAAACCAATAGTTAAATGTTTATATTGTGTCTTTATTAGAGCCTTGTGAAAATATACAGCTATTAAAATATGTAAATGTGTAAAAACATACCTCAATGCCTGGGAATGGGGTGACCTCTGATCCTGTAGCTATGAGGATGTTTTTGGTGTTAATGACCTGCTCACCGCCATCAGTTGTCTTAGCAGTGACCTGATTTTTTCCAGTGACAGTTCCAAACCCACTGACATGTGTAACCTGCAGAGGAATTAAACTCACTGTGTTKKTCCTTTTTGTGATTCACKTATTGTGTTTGTCACTCAATGTTTGCTTCACTAGAAGAACTGTATGTTCATAAACATACCTTATTCTGTTTAAATAAGTGTGCAATGCCTCCTGTCAAGGCTTTGACAGCACCGCTCTTCTGTGCCATCATCTTCTCCAAGTTTAGCGAAATCCCTTGGACTAAAAAACAATAATAATGAGATTAAACARTTTTATTTGCATTCTGACACAGGCAGGAGTTTAAAATGTTCAAGGTTCCATGAATTAGCATGAGACAAGGTTATTACTATATTGCAGATCTGTAGAWCTGTAAAGAGTTCCATACTGAAAATCTGAATCATAAACTTTTTCTTTTGCACCAACAGACTAATTCAATTGATCAATCAAACAGTTCTAGGTTATTTAAGTTATTTTATTTTGTATTTGCAACTCTGGGTGCTTAAACTGCCCCATGGGGGTAAATAAAGTTTTTTTTAATTGAACTGAATCGAGACATGAAATATACCACTACTCATTTCTTCATATTAAACTAAATTAAATGATGCAAGTTAAATTAAGGAAATTGTAAGAAAATGTCTKACTTTGACAGTCTGCAAAGTGAATAAAAATAAAATAATATTGGTTGTCTATGTAACAACCTCAGCAGTAACCTCATTTCCTCTCTCATAAACCAGCATTCAGCGTCACCAATATACTAATCACTGACCTGATCATCTGTGATAATCTGTACCTGTTTCTTACTGGTTCATGCCTTAAGTTTTTTTTATACTTGATTGATTCATAGATCACTGTGTGGCTTAACAAACAAAATATAATCCTCTGAAACTGGTCAGGTACAGGGACTGGACTGAAAATGTAACTGGAAAAAAAAAAAAAAATCCATGAGGTATCCTGGACAACTATGACTCGAGACTATATTAGAAATACAAGAACAAGATCTTGCACCCAATAGTTTGGATGCAAAATATGAAGAACTGAGTGGAGGCTCAAGACTTTTGCACAGTACTGTCCATCTTAAAATACACTGGGATAAAGACACCAACACTGATGAATAACTAACATGTTTTCAAAACAATAGGGAATTTTTTTTATTTTTGAAAATGAAAACAATAGTTATAGTTGTCATTTTAAAACGTATGCTACTGTGCCAATATTAACGAGAATGATAGGAATGCCTGAGGTCGATTAAGTGATCAAGTCATCATGTTTTAAAGTAATGTAGCTAAAAGCTTTAAATGCATAGGCAGAGCCATATATAGAGAACTATACTGAGGAGTAGTAAGTGATGAGTATGGTGAGCAATCAGGATAATCAGGATATAAGCTCTATGGAAATTATGCATCAAAGCAACTGGAGTCAATATTTACAGCTGGTAAATTAATGCTGAACAGTAAGAACAGATGGACACAATGGAAATTTTTTTAGAACTATTCATCAGATAGGAAAGCTATGTATCCATTGTGATGGGCTACATTCTTTTTTTTCTCAGATTTTATCCCTAATTTAGTCGTGTCCAATTCCTCCCCGTCACTAGGGGGCTCCCACATTAAGGCTACTACCACTCAGCCGGGAGGGCTGAAGACTATCACGTGTTTTCTCCTCTATCCGCTTGCGTCAGCTCACAGACTTGTTTGGCTGTAGAGCCGCGATTAWTATGGGAGCACTAAGTACCTCTCACCCCTMCCCTGTAAGAGAGCTCGGCCAATCAGCTCTCTCTAGACCTCCGGCTGTGMGAGGTTACAGCATCACCCCGGGACTCGAACTAGCGATCTCCAGATGATAGGGCGAGTACCACTGCGCCACTCTGGGCTACATTTAAACAGAACAATTAAAACTATTAAAACTTTAMCTTAAAACTAAAACTTTAACTGCAGCTTTCATTTTCATTTTAGGGATATAGCTTAATACTGTATTATATGTGCAGTACTAATAAGTATATTACAATTTCGTAACAAATCATATGTACAGTACACACGCGCGTGCACACACACACACATTGTCACCAATAAATAATTTAATTTTCCTGCTTTAATTAGGCCCACCAAAATAATTAGAATTATATAACATGATTAGCAGCTTTCCTATTTGAAGCAAATGAAGTCTTAAAATTATTGTCCCATGTAATGCTTTTCAAAATTTAAAAAAAGCACGAGGAAATCYGGCAAGGTTATAAAGATGTCAGTATTATAACAGTACCTTCAGCAAAAGTGTGAGACTGTACTTACTTTCAATTCCTCTGCTTTCAAAATCCTTCCCATGTGCCAAGTGATAGAGATAAGAGTTGTTTAACAGGGCCTTGAAAATACAACACAAATATCAGGAAATGGCTGTGAATACAGAAATGTTTATTAAGGTTAGTCCACTCTGTAAGCATAAAAAAGTAAAACAATACCTTTGATGGGATGCAACCCACATTTAAGCAGGTGCCTCCAAGGGTGGCATTCTTTTCCACACACACTGTCTGCAAAAGAGATCTTCTTTAAGATCTTCACTTAAAATTGTTCTTWAAAAAAAAAAACTCATTTTATCAYCATAAACAATGAGTGTTTCCTTACCTTGAAACCAAGCTGAGCAGCTTTGATGGCAGCAACATACCCTCCAGGTCCAGAGCCCACCACTGTGACATCAGCATCAACTAGGAGAAAGCAGTGCACATTAGCTGAAGTGTCTTTCAGTAGAGGTAAATGAACAAAGTTTCCTGAAAATAGTAACACTGGACATCTAAAGCAATTCAGTGGTCTTACTTGCTGCTTTGTCCGAATATGTTCTCAGGGATAATGCTGTGACTCCATGCAGTTTGCAAGGCAGGTGTTGTCCTCGCTGTATGGAATTTAACATATAGCCAGTTAATAAACCAGGAAGAGACAAGTAAAATATTGTATTAATCTGCTGAGTGGATTTTACCAAACAACTATAACAACAATAACGCCACAAGTCATCATATGCAAAAAAAGATTTCTTGGAAAAGTTTTCAGTTGGTGGCTGCATTTAAATAAACTGGCTGTGTTAACTAGTCATGTTAAAGCAAATCCACCTAAAACTAAGCAAACTTGTACACTTGAGCTCAATATTAATGAATAAGATTAATGGGATAGTAAAGACTGCATTGACCGTGAATACAAAAAGTAGCTAGCTTTCAATGCTCCAAGCTAGATATAACGTTTACTGGCTAATAATTTTTTAAAGGCTCAAAACTACTGTTTTCGCCTGGTGCATAAGCAGCACATCCATTTTAGCTATAAACCACACTCCAGCTGCATTAGTCAGAAAGTCAGTAAACTCCGAATTTGACTTGTGAAGCTACTGAGCTAACAGGGCCTGGACCGGGGACAATTTGGGCGACGAGGAGACACACAATTTCTTTCCGTCTCTAAAACGCAATAAAACGTTCACTGGAACAATGCCACGGTTATATAGATAGACACGCAAGTTACCGTTGCCAGGGTCCGATAAAGCTGGTTCCAGGTCTGCATTTTGACAGCGTCCCGATACTGTGCGATTCACCTACAGCAGCCAGCGAAGCCAAGGACTCCTTGCTTTACGCACGCGCAAAAGAAACTATGGGGCGGGGTCGCGTGAAGTATTCTGTCGCTTACTTATTACGTCACGTGAACGCGGTTAGGCAGGTGGAGCAAAAAAAAAAAAAAAGAGTTGCAAAAAGTCACTAAAGTATCAGCATGCTCTCTTGTAATTCTAATCTGAAAGTAAAGCTTAGCTGAATCTTACCTTTAATGATAAACAGAAAAAGTACATAATTTAAATGCAGGTGGAAAACCGGTACCCTGATAACCCCCTCAACATCACTGTTTAAGTAGAAATGTTCTCTTATTTTTTCTTAAACCCATCCCTATGTTTCTAAATTAAAACATATCATTTAAAAAATAGTAAATAAACGTGATAAACATATGGTCAGTAACCATTAAAACATGTATACACCAAAGGTCTGGATAGAGTTGGGACAAGCGTATAATAAACTCTCTCATTCGCTGTGGTTACTTAGAGTATGTAATTACCGACTCATACTATTTTCTTTCTTTCTTTTTTTTTTTTACTATTTTTATGCAACTTACTTTAACTTTACTTTCAACTTTACTTAACCAAAWATAATTCACCACTGAACGCACTTTTCCTAAAAATAAGAATTTTTCGGGTCAAAAAGTTTTGAGACTAGTTTTATAACGCGCCAACAGATGGCAGCACACAGCTGCACACACAGTCACAAGGAGCACTGACCTTCATAAGTAAGTGTGCCAAAAGACATCATCCTGTGTACATCCGGAGCTGTGCAGCTGGTGCTATTCTGACTATTCCATCATGCACAGCAAGTAAAAAATAAAAAAAAATGAGCATGAAATTCTGTGCAAAACTGGGCATGACTGGAAGATGACCAGAGATTAGAAAGACCTTCATGAGCTCAACCCCCAAAAATGTCAAAACCATTCAGCAACTTCTCTGAGAACAATCCACAACATTGCTACCATTGTCAGTGTATCATATGGAACAGTCCATGCAATCCTCACGTGTGATTTGAACATACGTGTGTCCCAGTTTGCCCAAGTTTGTCCTCAGGCTGCTGACGAAGGAGAAGAAGGAACGTTGTGTCAAAGTGTGCGAAGAACTCCATCAGCGTGTTGTGGTTGACCCGTCCTTCATGTCCATTACCGGTGAAGAAAATTATGTGTATGGGTTTGAATCTGAGATAAAATAACAGTCTTCAAAGTGGAAGAGCCCATCATCTCCTCAACCGAAAAAAGGTGAGGCAGGTCTGCAGCTCAACCAAGTGCATGCTTATTGTCTTTTTTAATATTCGCAACATTGTGCATCAAGATTTCATCAGGTTTTAAGACGTCTGTGGTAGGAAATACTGCAACAACAACAAAAAAACAGTGTGTAAACTGAGATAATATTGACCCCTTGTAAAAGTCACAGAACCACTAAACTCTGCATCTCCTACTTCACACACACACACACACACACACACACACAGACACACACACACACTTAAATCACATTAATCTCCTTCAAGATATATGCAACAAATATAATGATTTATCAACAGTATGCAGCTCTTGACATTATATCATTATTATTTGTACAATTAATTGTTTATTAGTATTAGTATATCTGTAAATATCATTCTAACATTCACCACTGTGATAGTTTACATGGTACATAATGCTTTTGTTCCTCATTTGCCCTACAATTTTTTTTGTCCCATCAACAAAATTCAATTCAATTCAATTTAACATTCAGTGTCCCATCGACGAACTTTATTCATTTTACAAGGCAAAGGCGTAATGCTGTAGTTGTCAGATTCATGCTGCTTATATGTCTTTATATGTAACTTGTACATTAGGGAAAAACAAACTCCCGGATTATTCAGGTCACACAGTCTTTCTGGGACACCAAAGAAACTGGAAAAAGTTGACGTGAAAACCTATTGTTGTTTCTACTTTCCGCTGCAAATGTATTTTTGGGGTCGCTTCCTAGACATTACGGTAAAAAAAAAAAAAGGCGAGCACACGTGCACTGCTGACTTGAGCGCGCGCTGCACCCGGTGTCATAGCAACCACGCCAAATACTGTGGACGAGGAGGCCTGAGTACGCGATGATGTCAACACCGCGGGAACAAGAAGCAGCGAAATACCTTGAAAATCACAAAATCTTAGCGCTAATGAACAACTTAACGAACATGCTCTTTTACTACAGACCAGGTGATACATTTTTCGACTTTTTTATGTGTCGCATTTGGCAGAAGCTAGATGAAGCTTTTACTAGCTCTATATTTACTCTAATCTGTTTGAACAAATTAATTCATGGACTTAAAAAAGCCCAGTGTCTAAAAAGTACTCTTGTAGTCTTGGGAAATGTTAATTACAGACGAATCAGGATATCCGGGTAAAGATGTGTGAACGGAAAAAAGCACAATGTCTTAATTCATGTAGCTTGCACGATTGTTTTCACTATTGGATATCTATATAACTCACCTGTCAATATAACCATTATCCTGTGTGTGTGTGTGTGTGTGTGTGTGTGTGTGTTTTAGAGCATCCACGGGAATTTCTGATTTCCCAACTTGAGCAAATTCAAGCATCCAAACTGCACACAGCCGATAGTCCATGCTTATTTGATGATTCCAATCTGGATGCAGTGTGTAGTATCCTAGATCCTACAAATCAAGGATTCATCTCTTACAATCAATATAGAGAGGGTAAGAGCATCACATTGTGTGATATATATATATATATATATTTTTTTTTTTGCATTAAATAAATAAATAAATTTTAAAGTGTTGCATGGAGTTTACATGTTCTTGGTGGGTTTCTTCCAACAGTCCTAACAAACATGCAGATTTTGGCTCATTGGCATTCCCAAATTTGCTGTASTGTGTGAATGAGCATGAGAGAGTGTTTGTGTTTGTGTATATGCGATAGATKTGTACCCCGCCTCATGCTCTAAATTTCCTTTGATAGACTCCAGCATCCCCCTTTATCCTGTATAAGGATAAAGCGGTATAGATGAGGAGTGAGTGGGTAAATGCCTAAATAAGCAAACAAAGATAGGGCTTATATAGACATGTTGAATTAAGTGTAATGTGCATCTTTGCAGCAATGAAGACACTTGGTATCCAGGATTTCAACGAGTGTCCACAGGGTCTTGAAAATGACAGGATATCACATTATATATTCAAGCGAGAAGCGTAAGTATTTGCAGTATTCACTCCTTAGGGCTATATTACAAATGGAAACTGAGAAATGTATGATCTTTGTAGATATTCAGGATTATTGAATATCGGATTGGATTATTTTACCATCATGCATGATTCAAATAATCAAAATTGTTATAATTTTAATAAATAACAAATCCCAAAAAAAAAAAGTTTTTTTTATTATTTTTTTTTATTGGGACTAAAATGAGATAAATTAAATCTACAAATCTATCAAACTAAATGAGAGTGTGTACATAGTGGAGTACTGKGAATGTTGTTAAACTGGTTTTTAGTAGWATGATTAAGTATAATATCACGGTATAATATCAGGTTTTTCTTTTGATCTTTGAATAAGCATTAAGAGTGCATTTAATTGTTTTGTTTCTTTTTTAGGAAGGAGTGCCTTCTGAGAAATGCAGAAACATTCCAGATGTAATTTCGTAACCAAATGTATTATTACTGTCTAATGACTTTACTTTAAGTGTAATAAATTTGTTGTCTTAATGCTGTGTCAGTGTTTGAATTTGTTAGTAGTAAATGCATCTTCGGGATCCTCTCAGTTGTAATATACAGTCTCCTGCACCTGCTCATAGATTTTTACATTTTATTTGCTTTCCGTTCCAAAATTATAGAGGCTACAAACATTTAGACAGGCCTGGTCCATTTGCGTAGCACAGATGTGCTCGRGTCTACAGTTCAATTCTGATCTCCTGTTTGGTTTGTGAAAAGCTTCTATCCACGATCTCCTATCTGTTCAGGTTTTCAAACAGGATTTTTTGTTTCCCACCACCCCAAACCACCTAGACAAATGCAAAAAATAAAAATAAAAAATCAACCCACCAAATTACAACCTTTCTAAAGCTGGTTATGACTCACAAGGATATACACACAAATCATGTGGGTTGTTAGGAGTAAATGCGCRTGGATTTGGGCTTAAGGTGGGTCTGCTCTGATTAATAAAGTAGAAAAACCAGTGGTTATTTTTGTACTAGGTGTTAGAGGAAACTAAGTGGGCAATGTGTGGGAAACTGATTTGATCTGCTGGAATGAAGAAAAAAGAAAGAGAGAGAATAGTGGTACACAATAGTGGTTTTCCAAGTGGAATCCTGCAAACCCTAGGAGTCTGTCAAGCAGCATGAAGAAAATCACAGTTGGCAAGTATCCAGACTATTATATTTATTATAAAGTTCTAACCATTATTAGCCTTTGTCTAGTTCATTAAAACTGAACAGATTTAATTCAAGTCTCAATCATTCAACATTAGACAGAAAGACAAGGCCAACCTTGTTCTCTCAGGTTCTAAAAAAAAA
>QMIH01000888.1:71278-86289 GCA_003987875.1 Clarias batrachus
GAAGATGTATGTGAAGTGATAAGTTCTTTGAGATAGGGAGGGGCATCACCATAGATGCACTGGTGGGKAAGAAGGGCAACCTTGTATTCAATTCTGAATGAAACAGGCAGCCAATGAAGAGATTTGAGGATGGGYGTAATATGATCATATTTATAGCTTCTTTTAACAATGACTTTCTTCTTGCCACACTTCCATAAAGGCCAGATTTGTGAAGTGCATAACTAATAATTGTCATGTTGACAAATTCTCCCAAATCTTTCAGATGATGGATTGAACTGTGCCTTGTGAGATGTTCAAAGTTTGGAATATTTTAGTTTGCTTTAAACCTCCCCACAACTTTATCCCTGAACTGTCTGTTGTATTCCTTGGGCTTCATGACACTGTTTCTTCACTAATGTTCTGTAACAAACCTCTGAGGGCTTCACAGAACAGCTGTATTTAAACTGAGATTTAATTACACACAGATGGACTATATGAACTGTTTTGGTAAGTTCCGAAAGCAAATGGTTGCATCTGAGTAAAGAGGGCTGAATAAGTCATACTTTTCAGATTTCTATTTGTAAAAAAAAAAATAATTGAAAACCATATATATTTTTTCCTTTACCTCACAGTGATGTTCCACTTCATGTTTGTCTATCACATGAAATAGAATACATTTGTGGTTGTCATCTGACAAAATGTGGAAATATGCGGATGTGATTTTAGTCCATCACAGAACACCTTAATCACACACAATTACATACTTGCACACTAGAGGCAGTTTTGAGTCACCTGTCTACTTGTTGGCATATATTTTTTTTATGTCAACAGGAAAACCTGTAAGAATCCCATATGGACATTGAAAAATGTGAGAAACTCAACACAGATACCCGTGCTCAGGATCGAACCATGGAACCCTCGTTCTGTGAAGTGGAACCACTTCTATACAACCCCATAACCCAAAGATTACTCATTTTACACTGAAAATATTACTTGTATAAATATGTGCTATTATTCTGGGTGGATGAAAAGTAACTAGGCATTAATAATGAAGTCCATATTTATCATACAAATTTATTGAAACAAATTTTACATGTACATTATTACATAGGAAAATTAAAGCAAATCTTGAAATTTCAACATAGGTGCTGGTGGAGTCAATCAGTTTCCTCAAATGGTCGGGGATAGAATGCTTTTGGAGGAAGTCATCTGGGATATTGCTGAGAACATACTGAATCCATGCGTCCAATTCCAGTAGTGTGTAAGACTTTTTTCCTCCTTTGCGTAGCCCCAAAAGAAAAAAATCACATGGAGTAAGATCTGAACTTCTTGGGGGCCATTCATGAGAACCGTGTTGTCCCAGCCAACGTCCTGGAAAATGCTGGTGTAACCATGCACTCACAGTAAGTGCAAAATGGGGTGATGGTCCAGTGATAATTAACTGGGCAATATGAAGTTTCATCCACTCTGTGTTATATTCTGTTCTGTTATTAGCTTTATTCAATTCATTGAGTCATTTTATTTACTACTACAATTTCACATATGGCTTCAACACAGAGTAGTAGCTATGGCAGTTAGTTTAACTAATGCWAGATATCAAATGATAATAAACAAATGATGTGAATAAACTCGCTTTAACATGGGCAATAGAAAATTACTGTTGCAAACAGTGCAGCCAGCAAAACTACCATTTTTATCAATGTTATTATAGGCAGGAGTACACTTACTGTACTTTTTTTTTTTTGACAACCTTGCTATGGTACTGCAGGACATTCTCCTGGACTGATGAAAAAGAGAGTGAAGTTGAATGTAAAGTCCTGCCAACTCAAGTGTATGCTCTCAAAAAAAGGGATTTCCATTATATTTTATACRAGTTGTGTCAAAGAGTTTTTAGAAATATGCAGGAGGCTCCAAGAACTTCTGAATGAGGTGGAATGTCTGCACCAAAGCAAAAAAGGGAGAGATATGCGATCAGTAATATAACAAATTAATGGGATTTATTGACTAAATGTATTCAAAGAGATTACATTATTCATGATGTAATCATCTAGCAAAATACAACAAAAAATATATACAAAACACTTAATTTTTTTTAAAATGCAGTTATAGTATAGGATAATTAGCTAAGCTAGCTAACTCAAGTAAAAAAGCTAACTGACAACTTTTCAAAATGATTGAGGTGTGGTAACTTGGCTAGCTAAAATACACTTAACTGTCATTTCATTAACAAAAACAAGCTAAAGCACGCAAAGTTAACCAAGCTATGCTAACAAAAAATTGTAAATCGTACTGATTTTTTCCCTTGTTAATTTTATTAAATTGGTTTGTGATTGACAGCTATGTTTGAAAGATAGCTGGTAGACGGAGAATTACTGTAACTATCAGCGTAACCAATCTAGATAACTTGCCAGAGCACACCATATAGATGGAGGCACACTTTAAATAATGGGCATGTCTGCGAGATTGGGTTAAGAATAAACAACATTTACTCTTGTAAACAACATACCTTGTAAATTACTAGCACTCCAGTTCTAGAGTGTAATAGATGTGTATCTATAAAGGTGACTTCACAAAAATCTTTTCTAATTAATTTTATAACACACACAAAATATGTGTAATAAATTACAACTGTTGAATTCTCAAGACGGTAATTTCCTAATGTCACCATGAGGTAGTGGATAGAACATAATTCTGATGTTAGAATACATTGCTAGAATAATTTGTAACTATATAATTATCTTTAGGAATGGTTTCATCCTGACTTTATCAGGGTCTTGTATCTGGATCCAGTCCAAATAATATTGAACAAACGCAGGACTGTACCCTTGAAAAGATGCCAGTAAACTTGAATTGGTGTACATGGAATACATTAAAATTATAATGCCAGTCATATGGTTCAATATCATGGTTGATGGCTTTCATTTCAACAACAGTTAAATTAACTGAAAGCATTATCCACATATTAATGTTGTGTAACGTTACTATTTTGGAAAACAAGAACTGTGGTCATGTTGTTGAACTAGTGCTTTCTTGCTCCAGCAAGGAGTACTAATGGCCTTGCTCAACTGGATTTGCCCAAGTTTTGAAGATAAGTACTACTTGCTCAAGAGCATGGTTCTGTGTGAACTATCCATGCTTTCTACCGGTTAGTTTTCGTCATAATAAATATGACAAATATAATGTACAAATTTATTAACTGTCAATGTTTCTAGTAGTTAATATAAAGGGGCATGGTTAGCATGGTTGCCTCATACCTCCAAAGCTGGGATTTAAATTGTGTGCGTGGAGTTTGCATGTTTCCCCAGTGCTTTGTGGGTTTGTTCTGGGGAYTCCACAGTCCAAGCACATTCATTAAAGACTAGTTGATTTTACCAAATTGCTCACAGTGTATTACTGTGTATGTGTGGGTGTGTTAATTACCAGAGATTGAGGCACTCAACAACTTCATATGCCCTACAGCAAATGATCACGGGTGTGTAAGTTAACCATAATTAATTAACAGAATAGATGGATAAGGTGCAGTTTGTGTACAATGGTTATTTTTTCCTCTTCTTTCAGGTGCTCCCTGCTTTTTTTGTCACCATCATACTACTCTAAATTCCATGACATGAATATCAATGTATGTATGTGTTTCATAGCTTCATAAAGTTACTTTGTTAATTATATCTTCAAGTGGTCTTGAAAGGAGTGTACCTACAATTAATAGATAAACGGGGATTTCCCACTTCAACTAGTACAGTCCACAACAGAGGCAAACATGCCATATTTGTTAATAATCAATGTTATGCTAAATTAACCAACTATATCTCATATTTGTGCAGGATTCAATTTTCTAGCATCCAATTTTGAATTAGACTGCTATCTAGATTATCATTACACTAAGGTCTTCTAATGAGCAATATCCAAAATGCTGAAGCTTATTATGGAGACTCAACAACATTCACTAGTAGTAGTCATGAGACCCCCTGTCCACTATTTTTCCCAAGTACATTTGTGTATATTTTTGTAAAATGCTCATATTATGGGCATTATTACTTCATATTAAATTAACATATTCCTGTCATACAATTGAGCTTTCAATCTTGTGAAAGGACTTTATTTATGAATGTGCTATCCTGCATTATCCAGTTGAGGACAGGTTCACTTTTTAAGTCCGGTTCCTCTCAAGGTTTCTTCCTCAATTTATCTCAGTGAGCTTTTCCTTGCCACTGTCTTCCTCATTGTGACACATTGATTAATCTATAACTTTGTTGACTTTTGTTTTTACATTTTTAAAAGTACATCTAAAAGTTGTATTTCTGTAAAGCTGGTTTGCTACAATGTCCATTCTTAAAAGTGATCAGGAAACAATTTGAACAGCATTACTCTTTTGCCAGTTGCTTCCAGTTTGAAGACAAGCTCAATGGTTATCAGATGCAAATAACTAAAAAAAAAAAAGAATGAAAAGTAAGTACAAGGCAGACAGCATAGAGTTTTGGGTTGGWTGGGGTTAATTTTAAGTGTTCACACTATCTAAGTGAGCTTTTGTCTTTCTGAATGTGATTGTGGTATTCGGCATTATTTTCAGTATACACAAATCAATCATTTTTTGACAGACTTTAAATCCCGACTCAGAAGTAACCTCATATCTGGTGTTAGATGGAGAAACTATCATACACTCTTAAAACCTGTCTGTGCAGGAACATTTAGAAGTAACTCGTCTCGGAGAAAGACTTTTAATAATAGATAGGCTAATCAGGAAACTTTTAGCAATAAAATTCAGTGAAAGGTTTGAACAACTTTTAGCGAAATTAATTATCTCGAATCAAAACTATTTTTGTTGATGAAATTGGTTAAACTTTGCGGTTTTATGTAGCGTATTATTTCTCAAAGTTTAAGGTGTCTTCTGTGCTAAACTCCAAACTCTGGAAAGAGTTTCATTGCCTTATTGGAACCAACGCATATTTGGTAAATTACCGCGTTTTTAAAATGGCAAAAAAAAAAATTATTTAAGCGATTTTCGGGCTCGTCTGTCGGTCTGTCCAAAGCGGCGGCTGAGAACACGGTCACGTTTGTGCGGTCGCGAGCGTTCAAACTGCGCCTTTGCGCAACAGCCGCCTCGTTTGGAGGAGTCCGGTCAGTGCACAAAGACAGCGCCGGAGAGAGAGCAGCCATACAGCCACAGCAAGCGTCTCCACATCCACTCGGCTAAATCCGCCGCCGGAACTCAAAGTTGTACCTCGTGAAGGCCGAGGCTAGGAAGAGCCTTTTAACAAAGGTAAGAAACATCCGACGACACACTATACAATCATTTTAACCGTGGGTTTTCTACTTTGGGCCCGACATCGCGTAGCGGACCCGAGTGGCTTCGCTTCCTCACCGAGCGTGGCTGCTTTGAGCAGAAAAAAATGGCGTCACCGAGCGTGCTGGCTGTGCGGCCGGGGGAAAACGCACTTATTCCCGAAGCTCACGTCAACTCCTCGGCTCGATTTCGAGCGCGCGAATGATATCTTCAGGCGGATTCAATCGAGAAATGTATCTAGACGGGATTACGGGGCCTCGCGTCGAAAGAAATCCGCCGAGAAGGACGCGTAAAGCCGGAAGGGTCACCAGACCTGTGCGCCAAAGCTTCTTCAGGGAAGATGTGGCACAGCACCGCAAAGCGCAGCACTTTCACAAACAGACGTGTCCTACATTAGAACACACTCCGGCCAGTGTATTTCGCTTAAAACCGCGTAGATTTGCGAAAATAGCTGAAAACCGCGCAGGTTGATGGATGGATGGTGTGTTCGGTCTTTGTATCGGCTGCTCGGTTCAGCCCGCCTTTACGCTGCACTCGCTCTTCTGGGAAGCGTCAGCTCTTGAGCGTGCAGGCTTCTCAAGCCGCTGTTACAGCATGCTGAAAAAGATGGACTCTCCCTTAATCAAAGATAATCTGGCTCACATCGTGGCCTGGAACGGGACAGATTCGGGCCGTATTAGGCTATATCGGTGTACAGAGATGTGCCGGATAAACCATTATCTGGGAACGTTAACGGTTGTACAGTGAATCTCGTGCAGCAGGCGACCAAAAAAAAGTTGCTAACTCGGGTTTGTGTTTCGTGCCTGCGCCTCGATGGCTCCTGTGTTGCGCAGAACGGCCATCGACGCAAACGGTGCACGCCACCTTATCCGGCAGGTTTTAGCCTCTGCGATAGAGCCRAGCAACCTGTCTAATGCGGAAACGTACACACGATTCCTCCTACGCGAGGCGTAACGTGGTCTTGTCTTGCCCGCGTGTTTATTGTGCTGTGGAGTTGGCGATGTGGAAGTTGTGAAGGGGCTTCATGCGTTATCGCACACAAACCCGCACATGGTCATCCGCGGCGGAGGCGTCGCTAGCCGATGGCACACACACAACCGGGGAAGTCTCTTTCTCCGACGCCCAAATGCACTTTTAAGCGTTTTAAGCTATGGATACGCCTTATGGGCACTCGGCGACATCAGTCAGCGTTACACTTAGTAACAACTTGTCAGATTAGTAGCAATAGTTATTATTGCTGCATTCGGCATGTCTGAAGCCCACTTAAGTTTTGAAAAACGCGGAAAAGACCGGCATGGCTTAAAGAAAAGTTTATGTCTGGTGCTAGGGGGACAGTATTCTCTGTTTTAGATCCTCCGGTCTGGTTTAATCAATTACGTACGCGTTCTACCCAAGCAGCCGGTCGCGGTCTATCATTTTAAAGGATTTTCCGGTCATGTGACTCAAGCGGGTGCGAATCCTACCCTTATAGTAAGGTAAGCTGTGACTTCCAGTGCGTCCGTGCTAGCGTGCAACTTGGCGACTCGGTTTAGTGCAGCAATGCTTAATCTTGGGCAGAGCCTCAGTTTAGGGCGCAGGACATGGCTGCAATTTGCCATTGTCAGTGTCTTCTATAAGAGCTTAGACAATGATGTAGGCTGCATGGAAGATTTGCATGTTATTAAGCAGCCACCCACTCTCAGACCGGGATGGACCTTGTCAAGTTTAAGTGCCTATTGAAGTTCTTACTCGTGTTCCTTTAGTTTGTTTTAAGGGTCAGATCACATCATTCTGATTTTGAATAGGGCATTTTTCATTAAGTTGATTCTTGTAATATTGTGGACTGAAGACAGGTGCATCCATTGAAATTCAACTGGATATGGATTAAAAAAATCTGCTCATTTTAATATAATTTATGTAACCAATGTGATTTTTTTCTTTTTTCTTTTACTTTGAAGTCTGTTTTATTGCATTGTCTACTTTAATATTGTTACAATGTGCAGCAGAGGGCAGCTTGGGACATGTCCTCATCACCAATAAGGCTCTTTCTTTTAAACACAACTTTTTGTCCCAAGTTTGATCTTGTGTCCTTTTACCAATATTACTGTTTAATATCTTTTTCTAAATTGATTTTAGCGAGACAGTAGGCTTTTAAACAGTAATAAACATCTTATGACACTTGAGATATTCTGCACCAGGGGCTTAAGTATTTTAATAACAGATCTAACGACTTGCAAATTTGGAGATGTGTGTAGATGGCAGTGGGGTGCTAGGCAGGGTTACAGTCAGGGGAGGGAGCATGTCTTTTCCTAAACAAAACAAAACATATTTTTCTTAAATAAAGTTACTTAAAATGTAGGTATTTATGACTAGTCTGTCATTTAAGCTGTGTTTGGATTATACATTTGTTGGAATTGGTGTGCATTGGCGTGCTTGTCTGTTACTCTTGGATTGCTTGCATTGACATTTTAGCATAACATTAGCAGCCGGTCAATTGCTAGAAAAAAAAGGACAAAAAGGCCTCCRCCAGCGAAAGCTTTCTCCTTGCAGGTAAATAAAGAAAGGAAAAATAAGCTTGCCAGTTCTTTGGAAGAGCCTTCAGTGTGCAGCAACCACACTCCACCGACTCTATGGCATGCACCTGCTAGTTTAGAACCTGTTAGATTTATGAATATGAATATGAGTAATTAGGTTTTTTTGAAGACCCATATGGTTCCATATATACACCGTTTCCAGATAAAGTGTGTGAACAAGCAAATCAGCATATATTTGGAGCTTTAGTTATGTGGTTTTCTGTGTGTGCGTGTGTGTGTGCATGTGTGTGTGTGTGTGTGTGTGTGAGAGAGAGTGTTTGTGTGTGTGTGGGGGGTGCCCAAAAAGACACAACTCACTGGCTTATTGATTTTGCCTGTTTTTGCTTTGATTATAACTGATTTCGTTTTAAAGATCTGATTTTTATTTAGTAATAACTGACAAAGAAACAGTCAAATGCTATTTTTTACTTCTTTTTTTTTTTTTTTACAGTTAATGTGGTTGCCTTTGGTTCTAAAATACACCAATAACTCAACAGTTTGAAGATGGTTAACTGTACTTTGGCTCTGTTTTGTGAATTTTTAGTTTCAAAATCACTTGTACTGATTTGATGAGCTTAGCATTTTGAAACCATAATATGTTATGTTTTTTTCTGGGTGAACAGTGATCTTGAGATAATGCAAGTCAGTGATGTCTTGACTCTAAGGCAGTGTTCAAGGCTTTTACAGTTCAATATGGCCTACACTTCAAAGATGCTTTAAACATGCGTATATGAAATACCTGAAAACGTTTTTTTAACGTGTCATGCATTTTGAAGGTGCACTTTGGTTGGTTTGCAGTCACATTAATTTTTCTTTAATTCAAATTAAAACAGTGGGGGTATAAAATATGGTTTAGTGACAAAGCTTGCATGCAGAACCTACATGATGCGTTGTGAATGATTTCAGTGTGTGAAGTGTAACTGATCGATTTGTTAACATACTGTACATAGTGGTGTAAAAGATCACCCGGTTAGAGCTAATCTTAGGTTTGTGTGCTTTGGATACAACATTGGCATACGTGTGACTTACTAGTAGTATTACTACAAAGAAGTGGGGAAGCAACGATGTGGTGGCTGAGGGTGGCTTTTTACTTAAATTGTTTTCCTTAATGTGATATACAGTATGTAATTAATTTTAGTAAGTAGTTATTAAGTAGCATTATTGTCTGTATTAGTTTGGCCTTAAAGGCCTACACTACTCCTAGACGCAACCATGTCTAATAGGTAATTTATAAATTGGAGTACAGTTGTGGAAGAACTGGATTTGGATTTTCCATTCCAGATTAAAATGTACAATTGTTATTTTGTCTTGCCTTGAAATATCACATATATAAGACTGTAAATATTCTAAATAAAATAAGAAAATCTGTTCATTTTTTGCCATTAGCTCCTCATTCACAAAATGCCTCAGAAATCTCACACTCATCTATGAGGTGTGCGTTACAATGTAACACACTATTAAATACTTAACAATAAGACATTTTGCTATAGAATCCTTTTAATGTGAGATAAAACAAACATATTGAACAACTGCTTTATATTATATTAGTATTTGTATTTAGTGCAATTCAGTAATTGAGTGCAATATATGTGTACCCTAAAGCGCACACACACACACACACGCACACACACGCACACACACACACACACACACACACACACACACACACACACACACACACTGATTGGCCACTTTATTTGTTGCACATGTTCAACTGCTTGTTAAGGCAAATATTTAATTAGCCAGTCACATGGTAGAATCTTGACCATGTAGGCATGGTCAAAACAATCTGCTGAAATTCAAACCTAGCATCAGAATGGGGAGTAAAGGTGATTTAGGTGACTTTAAACGTGCCATGATTGCCATACGGGCTGACCTGAGTATTTTCGGAACTGCTCATCATCTGGGATTCTTACTTACAAATCTCTAGGATTTACAGAGAATGGTTTGAAAAAGAGAAAATGTGCAGTGACCCAGCAGTTCTCTGGGCAAAAATGTCTTGTTAATGCCAAGGAGAATGGACAGACTGGTTTGAGCTAATAGAAAGACAACAGGAACTTACATCACATCACTTTACAACCGAGTTATGCTAAAGATCAACAACTCAAACCTTAAAGCAGATGGGTTACAGTAGCAGACGATCACACTGGATGTCACAGTTGGCATAGGCTCACCAAAATTGGTCTGATGAGTTTTGATTTCTCCTGCGACATTCAGATGGTATCGTCAGAATTTGGTTTGAATAACATGAAAACATGGATGCATCCTGCCTGTGTTAGTGAGTCAGTCTGTTGGTGGACTTGCATTGGTGTGAGGGATATTTTCCTGGCACTACTTTGGGCCTCTTTGTACCCAAGTATTGTTCCATTCTTATTGGTCCCTCATCTCAAACTGGTTTCTTGAATATGAGTTAAAAGTGAGTTCATTGTACTCAAGTGGCTTCCGCAGTTACCAGATCTCAAGCCAATAGAACGCCTCTGAGTTGTGGTGGTTTGGTGATGTAAAAATGTCTATGGAAAATTTCCAGCAGCTTGTTGTATCTATGCAATGAAGGCAGTTCCAAAGGCAAAAGGGGTCCAACCAAGTACTGTCAAGTTATACCCAATTAACTGACTCTTGAGTGTGTTTGGCCAAAATTGTACGGATGCCTGACCATCATACCAATATGTGCATTTTGAACATTTTACTTTTTCTACAAGGGGTGTTCAAGTCAAACTAGAACTTGTGATCAAATTTCTCAYACACCTTGCAGAATAGACACATCTGTCTGTGGGAATTGTACACACAATCACTCAAGAACACCACTTGCACATTACAGGAACTTGGTTGGAAGTCACTTCCCCTGTACAGTCTTGACCTCGCTTCCTGACAATTTCACATGTTTTAAAGGCCATTAAAGGAGTTCCTGGGAACTTTTCAGACATGAAGCAGGCATGTCCAATAGTGGCTCCAGCGTACTGAGAAAACCTTCTAACTTAATGGTATTCAAGCACTTTAGTCTGCACAATCAAAAGTCCTGGTTTAAGTTCAATGCCATTTGTATTAGGGAAACCTGCACTCTTCTGGGCAGGCTTTGAACTACATTTTAGAGTATTGCTGTGAGCATTTGCGCATTTATACAGAAGAGCATCGGTGAGGTCAAGAAATATTGTCAGCCAAAAACCTTGGCATTCCAGTGGAGTTGAAGACAATGTTTGTGCAGGCTACTTGAGCTTTTCTATACTATCCTTGGCATACCATGTCTTTCTGGACTATGCTTTCTATGTTTGAGCATTATCATCCTGGATTTGTTTTACCTTGACCCTGTAGTTCCAGTAAAGGGAAATTAAACAAGAATTAGTTGTGATGAGGCATCTGATAATAGGTAAGATCCCTGGGACATGCCAGCATGGGTGAAAATAGGTCAGTATGGTCCACAGTACTGAGGAGAGAGCAACTGCCTGTCAAAACCCACATTCAAAACCAGTAACAGAAGCACTTTCAGCAAGAAAACACATCTGATAATGTTATGTCATCTTAAAAAAAAACATTTTTYCTCCTTAATAATTGTTTCTAAGTTGTTATGAAATGCATCTGTGCATCGTAATTTTTTATTATTATTATTATTTACAGCTTCAAAGCTAACTAGCTTCTAACACAAGACTCCCAAATCTCTCTCCAAACCCTGATCAAGGGCTCTATTTGGTGTGTGTTACAAGTGATTGTACACACTAGCGCACTAGCCTTCTCTATTTTAGCTGATATTCTAAACCTCCATGTTTTCTTCTCCTCAACCTTTGGCTACATAGCACCAGTAAGAATTTAAAACTACTTTCACCCCTGGTAATTACACTGTCAGTGGCTAACTGTTGGTTGCCAGCTCAGCCAGTCGCAGGAGGATATCTGTTGATGGAGAAAAATTACTAGTTAAGTGAAGAAAGAAACCATACTCTGCTGATATTAAATGATGTTTGTGTACCTCTTACATCATATCAGATTATTTAATTTGAGTTGTGCCTACGACCACAACACAGCCATGCTGATATTCATCACAACGGTACTCTATCTCATGTGATATTGCTTAATTATAAAGCTACTACACACAAAGCCATCTTATGTGATAGTGTACAATTAATCATATAACAATCAAAATAGCAATATTGACCTGTGCAATTACTGAAGATTGTCATACGTGTCRAAAGATTTTTTTTTTTAAATCAAATTGTGCAGCATTACTATGTGGCAACATGTTGATGAATGCCCACATATAAGTGTAATGGTCAGGTGCCCATATATAATACTTTTGATTGTTCACTGCAGGCATCTTTCTCCCCAGTTTTGAAAGTCCAGTGTCCAGCATAGTTTGGTGACTCTTCTGCTCAAACACAGCTGATTCAACTAATCTGTTAATAGCTAGGTTCAGTGGGTGTGTTTAGGTGTTGGTGAATTACAAACTGTGCTGGACACTTAACTTCAAGGACTGGAGTTGAAGAACTGTAGAGTGCTGTATATGATGGTGCATGCTGGTTATTTTTTTTTCCTAATTGACCAATCATAAAAAAAGGAATTATTAGTTTAAAGTTAAAAAAGGGATTATTAGTACAGTTAATTTCATTAAGGCAAATGTAAAAATGTACATCTTGCATAACGTGCAGTTGATTTGTAGAATTTGCTTCATTTTATCTGAAATATTTTTTATCTGCCTCATTGTCATCCACCCCTACTCTGACTAGTCAACACCCATAGAGTCATGACTAGTAGATGACCAATTTATACTGTATAATCTGTAACATATTAAAATATTTGATCAGCGTAGTAAATATCACATCACTTAAATCACGACAATTTCGAGTTAAAGTGGAATTAATATTTCCAACCAGGTGCAACCCTTCCCCGTGTTTTAGGCTACAGAGTACACCCTTTTGGCAGTTGAGCAACCTGGATATTCTTCAAATTTAGTCAGAGCAGGCGTGGCAAAATTAACTGATCTGATATATTGTGTGCAGCTGCTTTAATGAAACAAATGTAGGTACAGACAGTGGCTGCAAACCACCAGACCTTCAGGTGTGGCAACACCAATTCTGACATCAAGTTCCTGACCATAAAGCAGCCAACAGATTAAATATAAACAAGACACTGTAATGCTTTCTTACTTTACAGACAGCTGAATCAACACTGCAGGTTCTGTTATGTAAATCAGTCACACTAAGCAGAGATGTCCAGGTAAAGTGCTGATTTATCCAAAAATGCAGAATAAATAAGGAGTTAAATACCATGCCAGAGCCAAAGCTATTACCAGTAGACTTTAAATATCTAATTATGGAAACTACATATACAAGTATGTCGATGAATTCCCTGTACTTGGGGAACAAGGCAGAAATATCTTGTGTACATTACCAAATGTGTGTACAATACTTTATTGCTGAAACTAGCTAAGCAACATATTGTATGCTTCACATGCCGATTTCTTTTTAACTTTGCTGAATTATTGCCTAGCAACAGTAGGCTCACAGCATTTTGTCGATTTACGACATCAATTTTAATGCAATGCACAATAAATGTAGACTGTAATGCCTTGTTTTGATCCATTTAATGCATAGAGAAAAAACTGACACTTTATATACAGTACCCAAATGACATTCCCTTCTTTACCAGCACTTTCTGGATCATGATGCTGCATAAAATCATCATTGGACTGTGTCTGTTAATGTGTATAGAGGATGTGGGACTGGGGAGAAGGGTGGAGGTGGGGGTGGGCAATATGGACCAAAAATGATGTCTCTTTATTTTTAGGCTGAGTATTGACACACAGTTCACAGTATATCTTGGTATTTTCTACAAAGTGGGCTAAGTGTAAGTTAAAGCCAGATGTGTGCAGTCATAAGCACCTTTACTAAACTAGACCTATCATCCTGTCTTTAAAACATGCTGGAAAACATTGAAATAAATAAAAGGTAAAATACATTACTTGCATGAAATAAAATCTCATATATTCTAAATTCTTTACAAATTAAGTGAACTATTTCAAGCCCTTTTTTGTTTCCCTTTAAATGAAATTCCAGTACCTCAAAATATTAGAATATTTCAGTATAGATCAGTCAAAAAAATATTTACTATATATTCAATTCAATTCAATTCATCATATAGAATTTAGTTCATCATATAGAAATGTCCAACTTCTGAAAAGTTACGTTCAAAATGTGTGCACTCAGTACATCCTTGTGGTTCCTTTAGCATAAATTACTGAATGAATGTGGCATGGGATAGAAACAATCAGCCTGAGGCACTACTGAGGCGTTATTGAAGACATGGTTACTTTGATAGTAGCTTTTAGCTTGTCTGTATTGTTGTTTCTAATTTTCATGATGATGATACTCCATAGATTCTCTATAGGGTTTGGGTTAGTTGAGTTGGCTGGTGGTCAAGTGCAGAAACATCATGGTCAGCAAACCAGTTAGTTTGGCCACGTGGGTAGGTACTGTCCTGCTGGAAACAGAAATCGGCATCTCCATAAAGCTTATCAGAAGATGGAACGAGAAATGCTTTACAGTCTCCTGGTAGACAGCTGCATTGACTTTGGACAGTGGACGAACACCAGTAGTTGACATGGCACCGCAAATCATAACTGCCTCTCGACAATCTTCCTAAACCCATGTTCATCTCCTTTGTTTGTGGACCTTTTCCTACCATACTTTTCTTTCCTAGTCACCTTTCCATGGATGTGCCTCTATGCAGCAGTCAGTGAACAGCCAACCTTTTCAGCCATGAATTTCTGTCACTTACCATTAATGATTGTCTTCTGGACAACTGTTAAGTCACCAGTTTTCCTAATGTGTGTACTGATTAGACTGAAATACATATTTATAGGATAGGCCCCTGTCACTCTGAATACAGGATAAAGCGGTATAGATGATGAGTGATTGAGTAGTAATTTACTCAAAATCCAGAGGTTAATTTTCCATCTAATGCCCAGACCCCAGCCACTGGTTCCAAGCCCGGATAAAATGAGAGGGTGCATCAGGAAGGGCCAAGTAAAACCTGTACCAAGTTGTGTGCAGATCGGATTGTCTGTTATGACGACCCCACGACCCCTCTATTTGAGCAGCCTAAAGACTAACAACAGTAATTTTCAATATCCGAATATTTTAAGATACAACAGTAATTTCCAGTATTCTAATATTTTGAGATACTGGATTCTGATCGGAATATATATATATATA
>QMIH01000888.1:86305-106881 GCA_003987875.1 Clarias batrachus
TATATGACACCCACATATATATGACACCCACACACATATACTCACACACATATACATAAACGACTAAGTGACTACCATTTATTTCTATTTGCTATTTGTTTCACATTATCATATGTAGGCATTTAATAATTAAGTTTCATTTCAGTTTGGCAGTGCAATATGGAGACAACTGGTCAACTCTTGCCAGTCAATTTATTCATCATCTTGTGCATAAAAATTCAAAAAGTGGAAATTAATTATATAATATCGAATGATCGATATATGTGGGCTCATTTTTTTTTTTTTTTTATTTGTATGAAGGTGCATGAATGGAGCTTGTAACATGCATTCTTTTTGTGCAGTGAAGCCATTGTGACACTCATTGCACTGCAGTTTATGGCACTGATAAATAATATTTCACCCCTTATATTTTTATTATATTTTAATGATATATATTTTTTATGTTTTTTTAAGTACTTGATTCAAGCTTGTATGGTAGCATATTTCAGCAAGATAGCAAAAATCTCCAGAACACCTTATTCACTTCACACATCCTATATGTCAGGGCTTCAAATTCAGTCCTGGATGGTTATTTTCCAGTTTGTAATTTACAAATATCTAAACCCACCTGCTGTCACCAAGGAATCACCAAACTGTGTTGGACACTGACCCATCAGGACTGAATTTAAAGAACCCCCCCCCACACCAATACATTCTCTGTTTACCAAGATTACACTGGAGTGATGTAATTGTAAAATACATTATGGTTGTATGTTCCTAGAGGTCTGTAAGATGGAGGAGCCCAGCACTGAAGTGACCCCAATCAACGACAAGTGCTGTCAGACCGAAACACTGTGGCACTGCAGTTGCCAGCCGGCTCCACAACAAGAGGGCTGCGACCAACCACAAGGTACACACTTTCTACTGCTGTTTGTTTGGCCTGACATTATGTTACTATGTACTATACATAGATTAAGTTACAAATTTAGAAGGAGGCATGTGGTTTGTCTAATATCAGTTGATTAGAGCCTAGAATAATAGCAGCTAATATTAAAGCAGGTTATGTTATGAGAGAATGTAGACATGATGACAGATCTAGCAGCACTATACGGTAAATATAATGATTTTTAACAATCTTTGCAGTTTTTTTCAAATTATTATAAACTGTCAGGAGGGACCAATATGGATCATGGCTCAACTATGGTCCGTTACACCACTATTGCTTACAGCGTCATTAGAACTGTTCATTGTGACAAAACATGCTCATGCTATTTAATAGCTTTTCAATAAAATAGCTAATAGCTCACCTGGCATTTTTGAAACCAATGTTGAATTGGCTATCAGGAAATGTCCTGAAAATACAATTCTGCTTTACCCCACTTTTAGCATGGAATACTAGCAGTCTACAGTTGACTAAGCAAGAGGTTAATGTTGAGGTGAAGAACAAGTGGTGAATGTTGGGCACGTACGTGCTGAACATAAACTTCTTAACTTGAAAACATGTTCAATCAGCATGCATGATAGAGGAGCCGCATAGTTCAAACTTGCAGAGTTACTCCTTGTAGTTGGTCCAGATTGAGATTGAATTGCATTCCCACTACAAAACGAACCATGCCAGACCTAGCACTGACTGTGATTGCTGTGTTCACACCTGCCCAAATGAACGAGACCAAGATGAAAAGCAAATGAGATTTAAGTCAGTTGGACTAAACAACACAGGTGTGAATGGCCTTAGATATCTGTGACAAATGTGTAGAAATATGTGATCCCCTACTTTTTAGATCCAGTTTGGTGGGCTGCTAAATTGAATCAAATCCACCAGATACCTACCACCTGTGGAAGTTAAAAATACACTTGAATCCAGCTAAAGAGGATTTTTTTTGTCAGATTGCAGTGTAACATTCAGATAAAACACAATATCAACCCTCTTCTTCATACATGAGCTCTGACACTCAAATTTGGCCAGTGTTGCTCTGATTTCTTTCTTTCTTTCTTTCTTTCTTTCTTTCTTTCTTTATTTTAGCTTATTATTTATTTTAGTTACTAACATTTATTTTAGTTATAATTGAAGTTATTATGTTAGCTTCAGAACTGTCAAACCAAAGGTATGGAAACTTTGCAAAAAGACCAATAAATAATAGGTTTCTTTAATATTATTTAGAGATGCACCAGTTTTAGTTTTCTGTCTGGTTGTGATTTCTGATTTTCCTTTTTTCCCCTGATCTGATAATTAATAAATCGGATAATTTTGTCTTCAATTCTAGGACTCCAATTGACAACATAAACATTTTTTAGCTTTTCTTCAACAGAAAATGTAATTGTATTTTCATAATTTTCTCAAAACCTGCAGGTTACATCACTTTCTCTCATTCAAACAAATCTGAAAAACATAAAAGTAGCAATAAAGTCTCCAAACTTAAAATGAGGTAAGAGCAGGGAGAGTGTGAAGGCTTCTTCTGAGACTCTGACCTCATCTTTTTGTCATGTGTCTCATACACCTTTAGGGGGCAGCRTAACATTTGATCTCTTAAATTTAAAGACACACCACTCTGGAGATACAGTAATCAGATATATTTTGGACTGACCGGCCAATCATTGGTTTGAACCGTCTGATTCTGGTTGCTGTCCAATCGATCAGATCTTTAATTTTATATTGGTATTGGTATCTGGTATTTTCACCCTTTATAGCGCACTCATTGAACGACTTGAATTTTTAAATAAAAATCCAAATTTCTAGACTTTCCAAGACATTTTTTTGTGATTTTGTTGTCATTTTTATGTTGGGTCAGGGTCAATGAAGTTAATATATGGGTCTCTGTATAACAAAAAGTGTATATTTTTAAATTGTTTTAAATAGCACAAATAAAGTCAAAAGCATATAGTCATAGAGCCATATTAGTAATATTTCTTGGGTGGTTGGAACGAATGATCTGCATTTATATTATTTCCTATGGGAAAATGTGTTTTGCAATATGAAATTTTGCCTTAAGAACTTGCCACCGGAACAGATTAAATTATTATGCCAAGGTACCACTGTACTGGTAATATGCAAGTTTCACTCAATTAAGGGCTAAGCACAGTGGAAAAAATGCTATTTGAAACAATTGTCATGTATATTATGAATGTTCTCACCTGCAAACCGGACTCTTAATATAACTTTTTGCATAATGTTTGTCATCTTTTTTTAGTGCATCTTATTGAGCCAGGGGACCCGCCTCTTCTTCAACAGCAGCTTCAGACTTCTAAGTCAGGAATTCAACAAATAATTGAGTGCTTTCGCTCAGGTACATCAGTATTGAAAGCTTTTTGTTCTTTTTTTTGATGATTATAAGCTGTTCTGAAATAAGAGCAATCTTCGTAAGACCTTCTTGTCAATCTTTTTACTGTGTTGATTATTTTGCAGGTACGACCCAGCTCAGGCACATGTTGTTGAAGGAAGTTGACACCATCTTTGAATGCAGGCTTTGTCGAAGTCTTTTTCGTGGTCTACCCAATCTGGTCACACACAAAGAGTTCTACTGCTTTTCTGGACATCATGAGCAGGATGGTCTGTATTGTTGTCTTGTATTCCTAACCTCTGTCAGCTCTACTAATTTTTTATTACACTCCAACTATTTCATTGTTTTTGTCGCCAGGATCAATTAAACCTAATTTTATAGCAGTTTTTTCCCCACTATTTAGATCTCTGTGGTATTTCCAATTATTTTACTTTGTATGTTTTTGTTAATGCAATTAAATTCCATTTACATTAGCTTGACTTGTGATTTAGGTGTAGTTTACAGCATAACCTAATTTAAGGTAATTTTACTTTACAGATTCTTCTGAACCAAACAAGCAGAACCAGGCTGTCAAAGAACTTCTAGAGGCAATCTATCCACAAAGAGACAAGCAGGAACATGTGATTCAGCTGGAGGCAATAGAGACCAACCCCAATGCTGTGTTCCAGCACCTGTCTGTTGAGAATTATGAGAATGAGAATATGATCATGTCCACCAATTCCCATCAGCCAGACTCTGGACCGCAGAAAAAGAATCGCCGCAAATCTTCTGTAGCCCCGAAAAAAATTGAACAGCAAGACATGGAGGAAAGTGATGACGACATGGATACAGCATCTGATAAATCTCCAGATAGAGAAGATTCTACCTTAGAATTAAAGAGCAACACAGAAGAAGATAAGAAGGTGGAACCTGAAGAGGAAGCTGCCCCTGAGGTGAAAGAAACAAGGATATCTTGTTGCCTCTGTCGAAAGGACTTCAGCTCAAGAAGCAGCATCCGCCGTCACTGCCGCAAAATGCACCGACAGAAGCTGGAGGAGTTGTGCAAGTTCACTGAAACACGCACAGTGCCCATCAGTTTGTTGTCTATGGTAAAGACCAAGCGTACAGAAGATCCTCCGCCAGCCAGTGGAAAAAGCTGTCCTGTCTGCCAAAAGTCCTTTGCTACCAAGGCTAATGTCCGTCGGCACTTTGATGAGGTGCACCGAGGATTAAAGCGGGACTGCATTACACCTGACATTGCCACCCGACCTGGCCAACCACTTCTACTCGAGGGTTCACCAATTCCTCCAAAACCACCAAGCTCCTTTACAAAGCAAGAGCATCATCAAGAGAGCAGTGTTACAACTTCTCGGTGCAGGCTGTGTAGAAGGAAATACAGCTCACAAGTCATGTTAAGGAGGCATATGCGAATTGTCCACAAGGTGCATACAATGGAAAATGGCTCCTCTACCAGCCGTCCTGTCTTCACCAAAAAAAGCAAAATGAAGACTGAACCTGATGAGGAGGATTCCTGTGGTCTTCCATCTAGTGCATCCTCTACAGCTGATGCAGATAAGAGCACAACATGCTCAGCATCAAATCCTAAAGTCCCAGACGACAGTGGAAACCTTCCTGTAAGTTTTGACTTCAAGCAGATGTACTGTTGGCTATGCAAGCGACAGTTTAGCTCTAGTCAGAACCTGACCAAGCACATCACTGAGCTCCACATGGATGGTAATGACAGTATCTACATCAAGTTTTATGGGTGTCCTATCTGCAGATATGAGTCACGGCGCAAGAGGGATGTCATCCGTCACATTACCGTGGTTCACAAGAAGTCCTCTCGCTACCTGGCCAAAATAATGCCGATCCTGGAGAGTCGTGCGKTGAAGAAACCCGCTGAGGTTGTACTAAATAGTAGTGGAAAGACTGTATCTTCAAAAGAGGAAACCCCTGGAAATCCTCATGGCCCTTCATCTAGCATGCTAGCAACATCAGACCAGGCAACTCCATCGAAAATGACTCAGCAAAACTCCTCTTGGTCACCTGGTGTAAAAAAAGAGTCTTCGGTCTATCCCAATACCCGCAAGAATTCTGCCCTCACATCTCTTAACACTACTAACCACGATCAGGAACATTCACAGCCCACCAAAGTTTGTAAACAAGAGAAGAAACCTGAAGAGCCAAAGAATCCACATGTCACCCGGAGCCACAAACCCTCAAAAGGACCTCCCATCACTAGAAGCCAGGAGTCTAGCACAGAGGTGAGAGTTACTAAGAACTTTTCTCTGCATGGATGTGATATGTGCAGTCGGGCATTTGCCAAGAAGGTTTTCCTTGAGACACACAGAAGAAGCCATAAGACCGGTATCAATACCCCAACCGGAGGCACTAAAGTACAAGGAAGGAGTACTCGGTCAAAGGCGCTGATATGGTGAGTCACTCATTTATATCATATATCCCTCTACAATTGACTTTTTTTTCTGCACCCTATTAATATGAAAATAATTCATGTGAATAGAATACCCTTTGAGCTAGAGCTGAGCAAAAATGGCTAAAATTATAATGATTATTTTACTCTGTGAAGGGTAATTATGCACATACATTTTTTTAACAGACCTCCTAAATTTTCTAATGGAAGCTCTGCAGTGCTCGCTTCACGTGCCTTGAAATGTACCCATTTCTTCTAATCATCTTCATGCTTGCAAATTATTTTATTCTAAAGTCTTGGCTCAGGCGGCACGATGGTGTAGTGGTTAGCACTGTTGTCTTGCACCGTCCGGGTTCGATCCCCGGCCAGGCTCGATTGCATGGAGTTTGCATGTTCGCCCCGTGCTTGGTGGGTTTCCTACCGGTACTCCGGTTTCCTCCCACAGTCCAAAGATATGTAGGTTAGGCTAATTGGCGTTCCCAAATTGCCCATAGTGTGTGAATGAGTGAGTGTGTGTGTCTGTGCCCTGCAATGGATTGGCACCCTGTCCAGGGTGTACCCTGCCATGTGCCCTCCTGGGATAGGCTCCAGGCCCCCTGTGACCCTGAGTACAGGATTAACCGGTATAGATGATGAGTGAGTGAGTGAGTATTGGCTCAGAATATTTAACTAAGGTTTAAATATTGACGATGCAGTTAGGGCAAACCMTTCAATTAAATGTCTTGCAAAAATCTTTGTCAACATTGGTATTTGCCCAAAGTTGTCTTTCTCACCGCTTATTAGGAAAAATATTAATGAAGATCCTGTCATTTACGCTTGTCAGTAGGTGGTAGATAATAAATGATGCTGAGAGTATAATTTTGAGAACTGTTGTGCTGGATGTCAGTTCATTCAAAATAGTAATCGTCCTAGAAGGGCTACATGGCCAAAAGTAGGTAGATACCTGACCCTAAGGCCTGATTTTTGCTTCTGAGTCAAATAATCTCAGTACATATGCCGTAGGCTTTACAAAGTGGCCTTTGGCAATGTGAGCATTCTTACTTGTGCACCTGGTATGTCTTTGTCACTCTGCACTTTGTCACTCTGCACTACCGCCACACTACTGGCTTGCAGTGCAGTTTTAATGCAGAGAGTCTCTTTGCCACTCTCAGGTGTTTTTTGGTGCCCTACAAACCATGGTGAATGAAACTGAGTAGATCTTGTTGGATCTAATAGATGTTGAACAACAGTTACTTTTACTGAAATTACAGCAATGACGAAATGAGAGAAGACGGTCAGTAAAACATTCAACCCAATTAAAAAATGAAAGCATAAAAGAATAAGCTGGAAATGTTATGTTACCAGGTGGCCCAGTCACAGTTGTTGTGGTTTGTATCGCCATGATTTGAAGTTATATTTCTGAGGTGTACATCACGCCATGCTGTAGAGTACGTGGCTATGTGAGACTTATGGCATAGACTGGACACAGAAGCATAAATCAGCCCTAATACGCATATGTGCTCTTTGAACATCTCATTCCATATTTAGTCCTCTTTGCTGGGAGGGTGTCTGGACAGGTGTGTGGTTGTATTCTTTTAGCCCCAAGACTATTAGCCAGGTTAGACTTTGATTTGTTGAGGAAGCATAGTGAACAGTCGAAGTTGAAGTTTTACTTAATCTCAGAGGTGATCAGTGGGGTTAAGGTCAGGGCCTTGTGCAGGCCACTCGAGTTCTTCCACTCCAGCTTTGACAAAGCATCTCTTCACGGTCCTCTCATTGTGTGCTGGGGCATTGTCATGCTTAAACATTTGGGCTGCACCCCAAATGCTAGAGAGATTAAATGCAGTTGTCTGTTCCCAACTTTGTGGCAAATAATTTAATGTAAATATTTTGTGATGTGATAGTCACTATATGATGGTCAGGTGTCTGCATATTTTTGTCCATATAGCGTATTTTTCATAGGCTGTGCAAAATAAAACGGACGTCTGTAAGAACACAGGTCCAGAGTATATAGAAGCAACTGCATGATTTCCACCAGTGTAAAAAATAATTGAGTACTTTACTTTATACATCATTCACATTTGAAAATGTAAGATTCTCATAAGCTGTGGCTAAGTGTTATAAAATGCATTGTAGTTACAGTATAAGGCCATAATTCTGTTTTAAATTACATTTAAATGAAAGTAATTCATTTACCATTACCTGTGTTCTATTTTCTATGATGATGGTGCTAATGATTTGCATAGTTTATTGGGCAACAGCCTGGTTGGTTCATTTGTTGGATTATCGGTTATAGTTTTCATAATGTAAATCTTAAAAAAAAAAAAAAACTCCTCATCATGTCTCCATGTGTAGTTTTGATAACATTCTGTGCCTTTTTTTTTTTTTAGATATTCACATCGATGTAAATGACACATGCTCACTGGAATGTATACATCTTCAGCAAATAAAAAGCAGCAGTACAGCCATGGAAAGCTTTAACAGAAACAGAACGGAGGAGGGATCGATGTGCAAGTTATCTTCCTTGTGACTTGCAGAGTGTTCTGTTTTTGTACAGAAGAGGGTGCTGCGACCAAACATTTCTTATCCTGTATCACAGAAATTACGGATTGTTTTCAACCAGTTACAGTTAGTGAGTTCCATGAATTTGAAGGATCTCTCACTTTTTGGTAGTCTTTTGACAATACAATGTTCTTTTAATGAAGTGTTTTTGTGCAGTTTTAATTATCTACATGTGATTACTTCTCCTTATTGTTGGTTACATCTCAACTTTTGCTTTAGACCAGTAGGATGTCAGATAGAGAGAATTTTTACTGATGAAACATTAGTATGTTCCCTTTGTCTTTCAGTGAAATTCTGTTGATGGTTTAAAATCAAAATGGCCAATGTATATCTGAGTTCTTTGCTTGTACAGTTGGTGATCTTTTGACCTGCTGTTTTTACACTAGTCATTGCAGGGCTACTTGAATTGAGTTGATGCTTTAAAGTAGCTTAACAGTACATTTGAATTCATGCCTTTTGACTAGTCAAGCTCATATTTTTATAGAAATGTAGCCTGTATAACACTTTAATTAGATTTGCCTAATGAACTAATCGGTTAAAAAAAACGAAATATTGTTAATTCACATCCGTTTTTTTTTTTAATTCTCTAAACGGATCAGTGAATGAATATATAAACCATTGATCTACTTGTCTCTTCATGTACATTTTCAGTTTTTCAGTGCTTTTAGTTTACACTGCTCAGATGTAAAATGCTTGCTTAATTGTAAATGCTCTGCAGACACTTTGAGTAGATATTTGAATGAATATTTTTCCTTGAGCTCATTTGAATATGTTAATATTGCATATATAAGTATTGCTTATATGAAAAAAATTAAAGCTGCACTGTGCAGTTCTATTTAGCAAATGCTATATAACAGCTAAAAACAAATAGGTGAAGAAATGCCTTTTTCTTTCCTCTCACTTAAAGTCATGCATGCACAATCCAAACCTCTACCCTTACACATGCACAAATTAGTGTTGCTCTACTTTCATTTTCAGAAGTTAAATAAAAATGAAAAAGTTTAATATTATATTTAAAACTAATAGAGACACACACATACCAAGGATTCATCAATTTCATCAACCGTCTTGAGCATTGATTACGATGCACAGTGTGATGGCGAATTCATGTGTGAAAATGATTGCTCACACTCCGAGAATCCTTGAATATGCCTGGTCCATATAGCCTGGGAAAATCGAATAAAAATAAGTATGAAAATCTATTACAAAGCCTCATTTGTTCATCGAATGTTTATTTTGCATTGGATTTTGTGAATCTAAGTGAAATTTGCCCGAACAAATTCACAGACGTTGGAAGTGTTAGGAAATAATTAAGGTGATATGATTGCCATGACCCTATGTTTAGTCTGCAACAACTGTTTTTGTGCATGTGCAAAATGATTGACAGTCACTAAGAGTCACCCCTATCTAAAATAGATACATTTGGAACAAATGCGTTTCTTCGTTCTTGATTACAAACAAGCACAGTCGCATACCATTTCTCAAAGAGTCTAAATTTATTTATAGCTGCCAGAATGTAAAAAGATAATTAACGTATGTTTAATAACACAGTGCAGCTTTAATCCATATCTGCCATTTCACAATGAATGAAAATGCTGCTAATCCTTTCGCATTGTAACTACTGTTTGTGCTCATGTTTCTGCTTCCCTTTAATGAGTCAGTGCTGCTCAGGTTGTGCTAAGACAAGATTTTTTTTTCTTTCTTTATAAAAGGTGTATGACTGTTTGATTACATCTAATAAGAAGTTGCAACTGTGATCAAAAGGTTACTTAGATACTACTGCATCTGTTTTGTATGATGTTGCTCTTATTAGCTATGAGTTTAAAAAAGTATATATATATATATATATATATATAAACACACATATATATATCTAGACCTAAAAATTACCTCTGTCTACATTAGTATGTAACAATTAATACTAGTTCTTTGAGTGAGTTGAATGGGTAAAATGAAGTGCAGATCTCTTGGCGTGCATAACAAATGCTTCTGCTTGATACTATGTACATTTATAAAAATTAAAAAAAAGTTGTAACATTTTAAAATGTAATTGGCAAGACTTGTACTGTATAGATAAATAAACTAAACTTGCATTCCTATCCCTGCTTCAGTAGTAATATCTTTGTTCAAATAAAGATTTTAAAACCTCAGTTTGTTGATTGTATTCAGCATTTTTTCCTGTTTTGTCCTGCAAAAAATTAAGTTTTATAGATGTAAAAATATGAATCCAAAAAAAGAAAACAGAAAAGTAAGTATATTGGCAGTGGGTAGCTTTGCCTCCTTGTAACTAAACAGTTCTGGGTTCAATCCTTAGTTACTGCCGGCCTGTGATGCATTTCTGTGTATGTCCTGTGGATTTCCTTCAAAATTGTGTGCATCATTCTATCCAGGTTGTATGTTTTTACAACTTTCCCAGTGTTCCTGTGATAATCTCAGACTGAGACCCTGATCAGGATACAGAGGTTATTAAATATGAATGCATTAATTATTATGGAGGCGGCACGGTGGTGTAGTGGTTAGCACTGTCGCCTTGCACCGCCAGGGTCCTGGTTCGATCCCCGGCCAGGCTCAATTCCCGTCTCTGTGTGCATGGAGTTTGCATGGTCTCCCTGTGCTTGGTGGGTTTCCTCCAGGTACTCCGGTTTCCTCCCAAAGACATGTAGGTTAGGTTAATTGGCATTCCCAAATTGCCCGTAGTGTTTGAATGAGTGAGTGTATGTGTGTGTGTGTGCCCTGCGATGGATTGGCTCCCTGTCCAGGGTGTACCCTGCCATGTGCCCTAAGTCTCCTGGGATAGGCTCCAGGCCCCCTGTGACCCTGAATACAGGAATAAGTGGGATTGATGATGAGTTGAGTGAGTGAGTAATTATTATGGTCGAGTATGGTTGGGTTTGACCCAAAAGGACTGCAAGCAAAAGGTGTTTTAACAAAGGATTTGTTTAGGGGTGTGCACACTTTTACAACCAGTTTATTTAATAATAATAATAATAATAATAATAATAATTATTATTATTATTATTTTGCCTGTTTTTTGGAAAATAACTTTTTACAAATATATCATTTTATTTGTATAGTGTTTCTAAAGTCACGTTTCATAAAGTGCTTCATGAAAATATATCAAGAAAATAAAAGAAACAATAATCAACAATATATTTTTTAAAAAGATGAAAATAAAAACCTAAAAATTATAATTAACATTAGAAGGAAATAATAATAAAAAGATATGATACTAAAATGATATGTTAAAACTAATCAACCAGTCAAGCCCAGGCTTAATTTTCATTACTCTTATTATATGCAGTTGTAAAATTAGGGAGTAAATATAATTTCCCCAGAGTAATGGTGCTATAGTTATAATGGAACAACATGAGACATCAGACAGGAGACTAGAAACACACTAAGAGACAAAATCAATCAATGCAATAAATACAGGAAATATATATGAAATAACTATGAAAAAAAACAAACAAACAGAAAACCAAAACTATCACATAGTAGTACCATAAACTCTGTTAATAGTCCTGTAAATTAGTCTGAACAGTTAAAGTGACTTGTGCATGGATTGTTCAATATGCCTCTTGTAAAGTGAGTACAGTGACAGTAATGAAATGAGCTGAAATTAAATTAAATGAGGCGAGACAGCTATCAGACCAACCTGCTGAGGAGTCTAATGGTCTGAGGGAAGTGGTTGTTCATTTATCTGATTAACTTAGCTTCCAGATGTGTGGAGTGCATGAGGTCTGAGGGAGGGGTGAGATGGATCTCTCCTGATGCAATACACTTTTCTTACACATACTTTATATGAAGATGGCATGAAAGCATGACCCAGTAACAGACTGGATTGTTTTTACCCCTCGCTGTAGTGCTCACCTGTTTAAGATGCATCAGCTACATATGACAGCTCTTCATGCTGAAGTTCAGGAGACTTTCTGTCACACACCTGTTGAAACAATTAAGATGCACATATACCACCACTTTTTCATTATTTTTAAGAAGCAGAAGTGCTCTATGCCTCAAGGACGAGGTGTTGCAGGATCATGTGAAGTTGTTAGACACATGTACACGCTCAAGAAATGAAAATTGCTTGCTCTTTCTACTGAAGCATCACCAGTGTGTAGAGGGATCTGTGATGCTCAGGTCTTTCGGGTGAGTTCTTCAGTCTTCTTACCAGAGGACCTGGGTTCAATTCCCACCCAGTGCTGCCTGGATAAAATGGAAGTGTTGTGTCAAGAAGAGCATCTGGTGTACAACCTGTGCCAAGTTATGATTATCAGTGTTAATATCATGGGCATTTGTGGCTCAGTCGTAGTTTCCTCACCTGCCATACAGAAGGCCTGGGTTCGATTCCCGGGCTCAAGCCTGGATAAAATGAGAGGATTGGGTTAGGAATGGAATCCAGAGTAAAACCTGCACCAAGTTGTGTGCCAGAAGTTGTGTACCAAGTGGATCTGGTGGTCCGCAGGAGTAGTTGGAGGAAGAACAACCTTCTTAATATCATGTATCAAGATTGTAACGCTTGTGTGTATTACTACTTTGTGATACACAGTTAACAAAATGTTCCATCTAACATCCTGAAAGTTACTGCCCTTAACGTTTCTAATCCTACATAGTTCCCTTTCAGAAAAAAAGTAGCCCAAGTACTGTATAACCCATTTAGGAAGCCATAGCATTTAACTATTCAGCACTTTTTTTAAGAGTGCATTTTAAAAGAACATCTGGCAAGACTTTTACTAATACACTACATGACCAGGCTGTGGGTACCTAACTCTCAACAGTCATTCGTGCTTTTTAAACATCTCATTCCAGATTTAACCTTCTGCTCTAGTGTTATAATGACCGGCATTCTTCTAGACAGAAACACAGTATGGGTGCTAATTTTATTTTATTCTTTATGTTATACATACAATGGAGAAAGTGTGTGTACCAAAGAAGCTACTTCTGAAGTTTATGCAACATGGAAGTGGCCAAATCTTGCTTCCCTAAAAATTTCAAGTTGCTAACTTCAGCGATGTTTCTTTTGATTTTGTAAAGCTGCTTTGCGACAATATCAATTGTTAAAAGCGCTATACAAATAAAATTGAATTGAATTGAAGTGAATATTGGCCCCCAAAATGTCCATTTTAAAGTTTTATACTGCCTCACTTCAAACAATAATAATTTAAAATGCTAATTATTCATAGTTCTTTATGAGTATTGATACAAAAATTGGTGTGAGCTTCTAGAAGCATATGACCTGTAAAATTGTTGTTTAAAATGTTTTTTTTTTTTTTTTGGGAAAAAAAAAAAAAAAAAAAAAATCTCTAGTGTCTGTAACCATGTAAAATTCATGTTGCAATATCTTACCAAAAAAAAGAAAGAAAGCATTTTAGAATAATACATTTTCCAGGTTTATGTCTTTTCAAGTGAAATCTAAATTGGCAGAGTTTCATCTGAATGACAATTAAGATCATTGAACGATTTTAAATCAAAACAATTACGAAGACTAAATAAAAGGGCATGAAATTGTATTTAGCAAATATGTTTATTTTTATCTGATAAAAATAAAATTGTGTATGCATATTGACAAAAAAAATCATGGATTCGGATGTAAGAAACATTAAGTATGATGAAAAATAGTGTTATAAGATCTTATCTGAAAATTCACTTTGGCCAAATGTGACTGAGGGGATTTGCTCTCGCTCTGACACAAGACAATCAACAGAACCTTGAATGCTGGTCCTGAAGTACCTCATGTGCTGCACATTTTAGAGCAGATTAATGTGTGAATTAACCTGAATTAGATCAGGACCAACACAAACATGTGCAGTACAGAGAGAGAGAGAGAGAGAGAGAGAGAGAGAGAGAGAGAGAGAGAGAGAGAGAGAGAGAGCTCTCTTACACCAGGCCAGGGAACCTGAGCTTTGTTGTCACCTCGAACGAGGAATGAATGACCACCAGATGGCGCAAGCACATCATTTTTCTTTACGCGACATGGGGGGCTTGTTGCAGCTGCTACTCTCTGAGCACCGACCTGCAGCTCTGAGCCTGTGCGCGTGCATTCTCGGGCTAACGCTGGAGGTAGTTCGCGCGAGCGCAGCACAGGAGGAGGAGGAGGAGGAGGTGATGCTCTGTTTCACAGACTGAGCTCAAAAGTTGCGCGCGCCCTCCATTTTTCCACTTTTAACGCTCGTCTCGTTCCACGTGTATGAAGCATTTCTGCGCACAGACACGATGGGTACTGTATGATGTGGTGGGCTGTGTTAACTGACTGACTCGACGAGTCTTCCTCTTGACTTATTGTGGAGAAAGGAAACAGTAATTATCCACACAGGAGGCATGCAGCTGGAAGGATGAGTGTGTTGCGTGTGTGTGAGGAGAGCTGATGCTGTAACCTGCTCCGTGCGCTCTCCTCCAGCGCAGCAGCCGGAAACAGTCACCCATCATCACCAGGTAATTCCTTTATCATTTATATGTATTTATATGTTTTTTTTTTAAATGCATAAAGTGACCTAAGTGCACGGATGAATTGCACTCGATGTGCGTATGTTCCGGACTCAGTATAGGCATGAGCGCGCGCCTGCGACAGATGTTTCTTCCTCCAGCTGATGCATCACGCGCAGTGATTGATTCAGGTGCACTCTGTCTTTGTTTTAAAAGGCAAAAGATGCAATGCCAGACATATATTATAAACCTAACACTCTCCTCAGGGGCGCAGGATTCCCACATTAACGGTCGCCTTAAAACGCATTACGAGCATGTGAGCACATCTTCTGATTGCTCAGGATAACATGCTCAGCTTTGATTTCATTTCAAAATGATTTCATTTTGATTCCATTTGAAAAGCATGGATTGCTTTTTTTTTTTTTTTTTTTTAAAGGAAGGTTTAGGATTTGAGTGCGCTCGCCTTCTGATGAATTGGAGCTCCTGTTAATTGTCAGGCAAGTCTTCAAGAAGGCAAACACCTTCGTTGTAGAGACGTGTGTTCATTCAGCTGCACAGCAAAAATACACAGAGATTGCGACAGGAGCTTATTATGGATGTGTGACAGCTATTAGTAGTATAATTTTGTGTGTGTGTGTGTGTGTGTGTGTGTGTGTGTGTGTGTGTGTGTGATCAGAATTTATAACAGCATCATTTTAATAGTATGCATACTGTACTGTTTACACTCAGATCTGCTTTATGTTTCACATTAAACATGAAAAAAAAAAGATTGATTAAGGAGCATACAATAGATTGCCTGTAGTGTGTGTGTGTGTGTGTGTGTGTGTGTGTGTGTAGATTTGTTTCTATATCTTGTTGGGGACCAAATTTCACCCCAAAAAGAAATGAATATCTTATAGTTGAGACCGTGTGGGGACATTTGTCTTGTCTCTATAAGGTAAAAAGAAAAAGAAGAAGAAGAAGAAGAAATGTGATCAGTATTTATTAAATTCGATTAGGGTAGGGTTAGATTTAGTTGTAGGCACAGCATTAATTAGCTGCATTAATAATTATGCCTTAGAAGGTCCCTGCTAGAATAGTAGCACAAATGTTTTGGTGTGTGCACGTGTGTAGGGGGAGGAGGATTTATTATTATTTTTTTGGAAGATGATTGCCCCTGCTCTTCTCTTTCTCTTACAGAGTCCACAGAAGTCTATAAGATCTGCAACCTAGATCGCTACATGTGACTGCTAAATGCACCATTCCCCTTCTCACACACAGTGTTCCATTCAACGCCCTGTCACCCACTGATGATTAACCTTATGTTCTGGAATCTGAGGACCAGAGAATGGTCGCTCTACATTGGGATCTCCGCACAGAGGTCATTATTTCAACACTGAGGTGTACTGGTGATTCCTTTCACCTTGCACACCTGCTTCGTACTTAACACCTGCTCCAGTAGCTGCTGCGCACCTGACAGAACTCCACCTCTGTTTATTTTTCTGCTTAATTATTTAACGCGTCATTGTCACCACTATGGCGAGGTACTCAACATGGCAAGGTTACTTTTTTACGCTGTCAGTGGTAAGCTGCACGTTCACCTATGGACCTCAGCGCCTAGTGGATCCACTTGTGCCGCCAGCTCCTGAATACGCACATTCCATTAGAATAGATGGAGACATCATCTTGGGAGGCCTCTTCCCAGTTCATGCACGAGGGGAGCGTGGTGCCCCTTGTGGGGAGCTAAAGAAAGAGAAAGGTATTCACCGCTTGGAGGCCATGCTCTTTGCTATCGATCTCATAAACAAGGACCCTGAGCTGTTGCCCAATATTACGTTGGGTGCTCGCATCTTGGATACATGCTCAAGAGACACGTATGCTTTGGAGCAGTCACTCACCTTTGTGCAGGCACTGATTGAGCGAGACCCCTCTGATGTACGCTGCGCCAGTGGAGAGCCGCCCATCTTTGCCAAACCAGACAAAATTGTTGGAGTGATTGGAGCATCTGCAAGTTCTGTCTCTATCATGGTAGCCAACATCCTGCGGTTGTTTAAGGTAAGTTAATCGAACGTATACGCACATTGCCCTTTTAGTTACGCGGTTGAGTGCTGTCCTTTTCAACATTTTGGAATATTCAGTATTAAATAAATTGTTGATAATGTAAAATGCAGGCACATTTTTTCATTTTTTTTTCCTCCCAGAAATCATGAGGATCCAGACTTTGCCAATTAAGTCCAAATGCATATGTGGCAAAGGATGTACTAGTTGCAGTATACACTGTGCTTTAGACAGACACCACTGTTAACAATAAACACAGTTCCCAGATCGAATAAAAGAAGATGAGCAGATTACCACTTAGCAATTATTATACAGAACTACTCTGCTAGAGTTTTTCAGAAAATTCACCAATATTATTGGCTTTATTTTGAATCACTCTTTGAGTCACTGAACAGGAAACATACTCCACTAATGATGATCTATGAAGTACATTTGTTCGAGTTAACAATTCAATATGCTTCACTTACAGTAGCCATTATTATGGGGGCTACACTGAATTGTTTTCCCCCTTTGGGTCTGAAAATGCGGCTTTATCTTGTTTCCAGGTTATCTTGTTTCTTGTCACATTAGTAATAAAATAGACACACTATATATAGCAGACTTGTAATTGGATATAAAAAATAGGGGTTGCGGTTATCAGATGAAGGGAATTGACATTTAATCAGGAAGAAAATCCAAAAGCCAAACGCTTTGTGGGTGAGAAAGATAAATCCACAATATGAATTAATGCTATCATGTGGTAACGTGATGCTGGATTTATCCTAATAACTTGTTCATGTTCAAACACTTGTGATAGTGAAACCATTCTTCCTCATATTTCCTGTGGTTAAAGTAGGGGCTGTATTAGTTTGTGATGCAACTCTGTGCAGGTATAATATCTACACAGTACAGCTCTGATAAGAACAGTGGTGTATAGTCATAAAGAAGAAAGTAACATCACTCACAAGTAAAAATGTTCATGCTAACTTTCGTTTTTACCTTGTTATATCCTTAAAATATGCATTGATTTTGCAGTAAATTTCCCTAAGCTCCTTCAGTATTTACAGCTAATGAGTCAACATACAAGATGTGTGAGAAAAAATTAATGTCATTTCTATTTGTGTCCTGTATGAAAAAAAAAAACAATAACATGATTTATATTTAAATGAAAGACTATATTTACCTTTGTGTGAACTGATAGCAAGACATTTTTCCAGAGGAATATCTGTCCAATTACTTGGTCCTTGGTTTGGTTTGCTTTTTGTATTGTGTGTATATTCTTGAACATTACATCACAACTCCTTCTATCAAGATTCATTCAGCGTTAGCTGGCATCATAGAATATGTTAAAAATGTGCGATTCGAATGGATTAACATGAATTACAGTTGAGAAAAATACGCCACAAGGAGAGTTTTTTTCTCGGGCTGGACTGACAAACCAAACTGACTGCTCATATGCATTGAAAAAAGGGTCATGGGGTAATTATCAGACTCGCTGTCGGTTAATTGCCTCTCACCTAGTACCTGGTTGGACTCTTTTCATTTTTTTTCTTTCTCAGCACTTGTGGCGTCTCCATTCTGTTCTCTCTCATTTCACCTCCTACCTCCTCTGCTCTGTTTGTACTATCAAAAGGAAACAGACATTTTGATGTTTTTAGTTTTATGTTTCAGTAAAGAAAAAGACCAAAACTAAAGAGGAAAAAATTAAATCAGGTGAAAAATGGCTCTCTCATTATGCATTGGAATTCATATATGTGTATGGTGACACGGTGGCTTATTGGTTAGCACTATGGCCTTCAGAGGTGGGTAGTGACGAGTTACTGTACATTTACTCTGTTACATTTACTTTTTGAAAAAAAAAATACTTCTATGAGTAGTTTTACCACACCATACGTTTTGCTTTTACTTTGAGTAGATCTGTGAAGAAGAAACGCTACTCTTACTCCTCTACAATCGGCTACACGCGACTTGTTACTTTTCTAACCATTTATTAGACACTTTAGATATTCTTTGTGTTTGCCAGAGAAATTCAGCCAGTGGATCTACCACGTGACTGTTTCACCAATAAGATGTAGCTACAATAATCAATGACTCCACAATAACAATACCCGCATGGAGTCAAATGACCACACAGAAGGGGTGGGGGTGGGGTGTCTTCAACAGTGGTAGACAGTGAAGCGAACATGTCGCGGTTAGTTTAGCTGTTTTATTTAATGTTACAATCTTAACATATATAATTAGCAAATAAACTAGAGGCTACAAATATATAATTTTCTAACATTTGTTCTGCTGGACACGGTTCATGGTTAAGTGAGACTCTTGTACACATGTTCTAATGTTATTTTCTATCTGTTGAGACATTTGCAGGGCAACTGAATATATACTGTAGTATATCTTACACAGGAAATAGTTTACACTGTTCAAACATACATATACCGTATGTTACCTACAGTAGGTATTTATTTCAAAAGCTTTATATTGTGAAATTTGTGTTTCTTATTCATTAATTTGGAATTTTGTGAAGATATGTAGTTTTATTCATTTATTTTATTAGGTTTATTTCTTTTATTTTATTATTCGGAAATGTCACAATTTGTACATTATTTTATCATTTTGTCTCACTGCTTACATAATTTCTAAAAAAATTAATCGGACATTATGATGAAACAGTTACTCGGTACTTTAGTCTTTTCATCAAATACTTTTTTACTCTTACTCGAGTAATATTTTGGTTGACTGCTTTTTAATTCTACTTGAGTTATATTATTTTGAAAAACAGCTTGAGTACATTTTTTGGCTACTCTACCCACCTCTGGTGTCCATGCACCTCCAGGGTTGAGGGTTCGATTCCTGCCTTTGGTCTGTCTGCATGGAGTTTGCATGTTTTTCCTGTGGGTTTCCTTCAGGTACTCAGGTTTCCTCCCACAGTCCAACGACATTCAGATTAGGCTATACGGTGTTACCAAATTGCCTATAGTGTGTGTGTGTGTGTGTGKGGGGGGGGTAATAACTACAGAAGATGAATGAATGAATTTCACAGTTCATTCTTGTTCTGGAAGCGTGCTTGTATATCAAAGCACTTGTATATCACAATGAATTTCCCCTTAAGAAATAATGGAAACTCTTGTTCCACAACCCAAAAATACTAATATAAAAATAATACAAATTAACCTGCATATACCTTAGAATCCAGACAGAGCAGTGTTTCCATTTATGTATGCATTTATGTATGTATGTATGTATGTATGTATGTATATATGTGTGTGTGTGTACATACATACATACATACATACATACATAAATGCATACATACAGTAAATGGAAGGAGAAGGAGGCTCAGTTGTAATCACATGAAGCTTGGTAGGCAAAGCGCATATATGTCTCGCTTATCAAGTTAAATTTATTTTAAAAATGTTTATATATATATACACTCTATTGTAGTGTTAAATGTGAAAAGGTTCAAACTGTAGTCTAATTAATAATCAAACGTTTTTATTAAGCTCAGCTCATTACTATTTAAACCAGTTGACATCTTTCTGCAAATCCAATGAGAGGTTGGTAATTAGAAAGTAAAACTATTTGGGAGTAATGAGTATGGGGTAACTATAATGAGTGTGGTCAGTACACAGGTTGTATTTATATACTTATCAGACTACTACCTCTTGCTCTTAAAAAAAATCTTGTTAATTCTTTTCTTTAGCTTGCTAGGTAAAATGAATCCAAATGACCGATTAAGTCGTAATGAAAATTATACCCACAACATGACAACATGATATTTATGTGGATGATCTCACTTAATACAATGTTATAATATTAGAAAATCGTTTGACCTGTTCAATTATTCAACTGCAAAATGCTGCAATTTATTACAGGTAATAAACACATATTCAGGAATTTATGTAGAGTTTGTCATTACTTTAAGTACTATATAT